>BGPR01005865.1:1958-69121 GCA_013235015.1 Araneus ventricosus
TGGGTGCCATATTGTTTCCTTTCCTGGTTAGTAACGTTACCTGTGTCTTCAAGAATATTGCATCGAAAAAACACAGCTCCAATTCCGATGCTTCTTTGTGGGTATATTTTTACAAAATAGATCAAACTACCATTTCTAGCTCATCATTTACACCACATAAGTACAGCAGTCGTCAATACAACATGAAAACAGTCCCAATCTTAATGCACTAGTTGTTACCTGTTTTAAAATGTAAAAATTCAGACATTATAGAATTTACAAAAATACGTTGTTGTGTGGATGCCATATTGTTGGTAATGTTACCTCGTCTTCAAGAATATTGCATGGAAAAACACAGCTCTAATTCCGATGCTTCTTTGTGGTTAAAATTGTAAAGAAATTACTGAAGACACTATGAGTCAGTCGTGAAAGGAATTGAGAATTGTTGCACCCATCGTTCAACCAAGCTACCTTATCTCAATGAGAAACAGACCGCTTGATTCTAAATTTAACGGCGGTAGTCTTAATTCGTAATTCGAACTCTGAATGAAAATCTGTGAAATTGTTTCGACTTCATTGTGCTAATGAGAATGCATTGACGTCAGATGTTGAAACACTAACAAAAGAAAAAAAGAATACGTCAGATTCTAAAAATAAAATACGAACGATCTTAGCGCTCAAATGGAATTCATTTGTGCTGCGGCTGATATCAGTAAGGGAAAAAAAAATAAGTGAAAGTTCAAAGAACAAATAAAAATTTCAACAATCGTTTGTTGATATACTGATATGGAGATTGAATGTACACAGGAAGCAGTTATAAATATGTTTACAATGGAATTAATTTACATGACGTCATAATCACATAACAAACCTAACTGCGCATGTCATTTAGCATTTAATTAATTATTAAGAATGGCAGTTATTGCAAAAAAAAAACCCTGTTTTCGGTTAAACCAGTTTTAAAAGCGGTTTTTTTCACCTCCGGTTAAACCTGGCATTAAAAACCGCTCAAAATAACCGGTTTTAGATTTTTTTTTTTTAAAGCAACGTTTGTGGACATAATTTTTTCTTAATAATAATATACAATAAGTAAGTATTATTACAGTAATTAATTGATGTAATAAGTAATGATTATAAATAAGTAATTAATACAATATGTAATAATAATAAATGAGTAATTATTGCAATAAGTAAGTATTATAGACAACATTTTTATTAACATTGTTTTCACAAGAAATTAATTCATTGCCCAATATTTATCATCTAATCTGCTCATAAAGACTCTTTCAGCAATGTTTTGATCCGTGAGTCGACACCTCTCATCGGAATCAACATCATTCAACGCAGATACTAATCTTTCGGACGCCACAGAACTTCCGACTAAAGATAAATATTTTTTGGCTACAAAAAACAGACGTCGTTTGCAGACAAAATTTTTTATTAGTATTGTTTCTGCAGGAAATCGATTCATTCGCCAATATTTATCTGTTCATAAAGACTCTTTCGGTAATCCGCCAACCAACAGATACCTCGAGGAAGCGGTTGTTGTTGATTGGCCTAAAATGATGAAATTCAAAGCTTCATAATTTGGGAAATTTTAGTCTAATCGGACCTAAAATCGAACCTATCTTCCGACCCAGGTTTTTTTTTTGGATTTAAAAAAAAATAACCGCAAAAAACCGGTTAACAGAAACAAAAAAAAAAACGGTTTTCGGTTTAAACCGATAGGCTTTTCCTATTCCTAGAATAGAGTCCAACAAGATGGATATCACAAAGTGATGCTTCATTCCACGGATATTCCAGAAAACTCGAAGCACAGGTCATTTCGAACCGCATTTGTACAAATTTGCAACACAAACAGACAGAAAATCTCTAATATTAACAGAAACAGCACTGTCAATAGCACTGAGCGTCTAACAGCTGACCAACTCGCATTGCGAACAGAACTCGAAAGAGATATAAACTCATTTGAGCACCTCGGTTATGTATAGCTTTCCAACAGGGTGTGACGTCACATGGAATACTCCAGAAGGATTTCCAGACTTTGGTTCCTAAAAGAGATAGGACCATAATTCCTGCATTTTATGGAACCTTCATTTTGTCTCCAAAATCGCTAAATGGTCGACAATGTCGGGAGTCATTGGTTAGTATCCATTAAGAATCTCTGTAAATCTCTCTTTCCAACCATAAGACTAATATGGCTGAGAAACTGCATTACAGAATCGTAACAGTATTTCGAAACTTAAAACTCGTCAAGTTGAGGAAATACGCAAGAATTTCGAAAGGAGATCGTTCACGCTGGTCCGTGCTAGTTTGCTTAGTATAACGCGTATTCGAATAACGCAACATTTCTTAGCAAACTAAAAATCATATTTGTTGGATTACCTGCGTTTATCTTTATTACTAATATAATAGCCCAGATCTGTCTCTCAGCAACGCTCTGACGTCACCAACAATAAAACTCGCGCCATAGCGCTGCGAGACGTTAAACAGCATTATTTCATTGTTAGAGAACCTAAATTTCTGTAATTTTAAATTTAAAAGAGTAATTGTCGTTCTGATTTCAAATTTAATAGCTCTAAAATAGTGAAATAAAATTTCCTATCGATTGATGTAAAATTTATCTCGCTATGATCCATAGTTCCCGAGAAATTTTAAATTATATTAATCATATATTTCAAATTAATTTCCGTTTTTTAATAGAAAGTAATAAAATACGTCAGTGGTATATCACGTGATATAGTTTGGACGCCACGATGCATCTGATTAATTATTGCAATCGTGATGATATAATTTGATAATAATTTCTGGCAACGTTTGACAAGCAGAGAAGTACTTTATTTTGATTAGAATTTCGAAAAAAGAATTCCTTTGAAATTTTAACTTACGTTTGACAAGCTGAGAATTTCATGGTTATTGAATTATAATAAAATTGTTAAACAACTAAAAATACTTCACAAGGAATGTTGCTTAACAATAGGTTTTTTGAATAAAAATATTTCCTGTCATAAAACATATGTTTATTTTATTTGTTTTCAATCAATGTTAAACATTTCTCTCGCATATATATTTATTTAAACACGTCAAATTTGACTGGAAATCTCTCGAATGAAGAGGCAATTTGCACCCGTCATACCATGACGGGTGATTTTCTAGTATGTATATAAAAGGCAAATACCGTGACTTACCGTCTCATCACGAAATCTACCAAACCACTGGGACTAGAAACTTGCCAGGTGGTTACTTCTTCGGTAGTAAGTGCTCACTAAGAAAATATTTTTCGAAATTTTAATTAGAATTTAAATTAATTAAAAATTACCCTGAATTTTAAAGTTTCTCCGAAATAACTTCGGAGCCTATTACCGCACCAAAACCACTTTTACATCATCTTAAAGATGAAAAAAATTAGCTTTTTAATGACACCAATCTTATTTCCATGCGACATTTTGTTCAATTTTAATTAATGTTTCAAAACGTTTTAAAACATGAATTGTAACAATGTTTTTATTGTTGTAAATAAAATTCTAACTATCTCATTATTTCAGCAAATCTTTTATTCACGCGCTTTTGCAATTGTTAAGGTTGTGATAGTATCAATTGTTTTCTTGGGAAATTAACTCTAAAGCAGAATTTTCACTTTAGTATTCATTGCATAGTTGAAATATTTTATCGCACCTGCTTCAAAGAAATACTTTTTTAAAACATGGTAACATAAATTTTATTTAAGGGGTTTTGTGTGTGTGTGACAGAGAGAGAGGTAGACTAAAGTGATTTTAATCCTTTCTTCAAGCTTTTAATCTCATGCTTTCCTGCCGTTTTAAAATTATGAAGCACGAAAACGCTTTAAAATTTTTGTATATTGCATTCTAGGTAAGTTTTTATCCAAATTTTGGTTAGGCTTAAGAGTACAGTACTGTCGCCAAACTTGAATCTTCTCAAATGATAACTCTTCAAATTTTGTATTAGATTTAGCGCATTTCAGAATTAATGGTAGAAAGCCAGCTTAGTGGTAGAGGAAAGAGTCATGAAGGTGGTGATTGGACTTAATTTTAATTAATTAAAAATTACCTTAAATTTTAACGTTTTTCCGCAATAACTTCAGAGCTGATAGTCGTACAAAAATCATTTTATCATTTTAAAGTTTAAAAAAAATAGCTTTTCAATGCCACCAATTTTATTTCCATGCGGCGTTCTGTTTAGTTTTAATTAATTTTTACTTTCTCGTATACGAATTATACAAAGAGAAAGTGTCGTAATCGTCAAAAAATTCGAACTCGAGAGTTTGACGAATCTCCACGTTTTAACCTCCCCGAGTCCAAACCAGCGGGAGTGGTCTCCCCTAAACTTTCTCGTATACTTCCCTAAAAGGCGTCATTTTCCCTCTAACTCGGGATGCCAAACGTGCAGTATACTATTTGTCCCGTTTGCTTCCTAAACTCTGAGTCATTATAATTTTTAAATGACCTGCGCCCACTTTTATGATTATGTGTAAAAGGAATATGATAACAATTAAAAACCAGCGGGAGTGGTCTCCCCTAAACTTTCTCGTATACTCCTAACACATGTAGAGAAAACTAGAATAATAAAAGACGCCAAATAAACTTCCGTCGCAAGTAAACCAAAGTTGGAACCACGCGTGGTTTGGAGGATCAAAACAAATTCAAATCCTCTGCTCATTCTTTTGCGCAACAGGACCTGGCGAGACTCCCTAAATGTTTGCTTCCTTACAAAATCACTCCAGAATTTGTTTTTGGCAAACTGCCAAGTTTCGGAGGTCCCTTCCTTGCACAGGCATTGCCACTAGTAGGGATGCGCAGGGAGTTAGTTTCAAAACTGAACAAGTATGCGATTATACAGACCGACAGACAGTCAACCCTTTGACGGATTTTGCCCAAAATTTTATACGGACCTACATTCATGACGATAAAACTGTGTATGAAATTTTATCCATCTGGCTTTTCAAGTTTTTGAGTTATAGCGTTCGTATGACCCCGAACATACAGACAGACAGACTTCCCGTAGACGGATTTTGTCCAAACTTTGATAGAAACCTACAAATTATGTTTAAAGACCACATACCAAATTTCATCCCCGTAGCTCTAATAGTTTTCGAGTTATCGTGTTCACAGACACACACACAGACACACATACAGACACACACACAGACAGACATAATTCCAAAATTGTGTTTTTCGGAATCAGGGAGGTCTAAAACGTGGAGATTCGTCAAAATCTCGAGTTCGAATTTTTTGACGATTACAATACTTTCTCTTTGTATACTTCGTATACGAGAAAGTAAAAATTGTGTAAGTTCTCAATTTTTACGCGCGCTGAGGTACCACAACTTTATTTAAAGTTTTTGAGAACGAAATCTTACTACAGATAACACGCAAGATTTCACCATACCTTCCATCTGGAGAATGTCAGAACGAAGTTTCGGGTTCAGGGGGTTGCCATATTTTCCGAAGCGCGTCCGCAGCTACAATTTCCTTCGTAGATCGCCAAGCTCAAAAGCCAACTATACTCACTTCAGTAAACTAAGCGAAACGCTCGCCAACACACAGTCGCAATGTGCATTTTAACCAAATATGCAATTTGAACACCTTTTTTTCAACGGATTGGAACGAAATTTGAGCACAGATCTATAATTAATATTAGCAAACGTCATACCAATTTTTATTTATCTAAACCAAAGGGTTTAGGTTTATATAATTTTTACAAGTATGCGATTATACAGACCGACAGACAGTCAACCCTTTGACGGATTTGGCCCAAAATTTTATACGGATCTACATTCATGACGATAAAACTGTGTACCAAATTTTATTCATCTAGCTATTCAAGTTTTTGAGTTATAGTGTTCACATGACCGCGGACATAGACAGACAGACTTCCCGTGGACGGATTTTGTCCAAAATTTGATAGAAACCTCCAAATTATGTTTAAAGACCACACACCACATTTCATCCCCGTAGCTCTAATAGTTTTCGAATAATCGTGTTCACAGACATAATTCCAAAATTGTGTTTTTCGGACTCAGGGAGGTCTAAAACGTGGAGATTCGTCAAAATCTCGAGTTCGAATTTTTTGACGATTACAATACTTTCTCTTTGTATACTTACTTCGTATATGAGAAAGTAAAAACACAATTTTGGAATTATATCTGTCTGTGCGTCTCTCTGTGAACACGACGACTCGAAAACTATTAGTTACGGGGATGAAATTTCGTATGTGATCTTTACACATAATCTGTAGGTTTCTATCAAATTTTCGACAAAATCCGTCTACGAGAAGTCTGTCTGTCCGCGGTGATGTGAACACTATAACACAAAATCTTGAATAGCCAGATGGATAAAATTTGGTATACAATTTTATCATCATAAATGTAGGTCCGTATAAAATTTTGGATCAAATCTGTCCAAAGGGTTGATTGTCTGTCGGTCTGTATAATCGCATATTTTTAATCGCAATAACTTCTTAACAAAATTACTTAGATAAATGAAATTTGGCATGTGGCCTTCTTACCTTAATTGTAGATTTGTGTCCACTTTTTGTGTCAATCGGTTAAAAAAAAAGGCGTTAAAATTGCATAATTAATTTTTCTAATCCGTTTCTCCATACGCATGCTTACGGGTAGCAATCTCTGTGCACGCGGAAGGATTACGTCACTTTGTCCTTGAGCCGGCAAGAGTAGAAGTGTGTGATAGATGCGTTTTAATCGGGTACGCATCTCTTTGAATTTAATTATTTACCTAAATATTTCACAATCACTCTAATCTGCAATGAAAACCTTCTGATAGTCATTGGATTCTGGGTTACAGTAGGTTTTATTCATGCGGGGGACGAGAAACGGCACTTTTATGGGGAAGTACACGAGAAAATTAAGGGGAGACCACTCCCGCCAGTTGAAAATGCTGTCAAACACAATTTCCAGCGGCGGAACGGGACGGAGCAGCTCTTGGTTCCTCAAGGTCACGGTTCTATTTATAGCACGGGAGGGGAAGGTTGGTGACGGGTTAAACCGATATCACATTAGGCCTTTTTCCTTCGTCTACCGTGGACGGTTCCTCTCAGAAACCGGTTTTCCACCGCCGATATCAAGCGGGATTGGTCAGTTCTTTTAGTTGGAAGAGCAAAACTCGTGCTCTCTGACGGAAAATTCGTCCCCATGCTATGGGCTTTACGATCAAGAGGGAAATGCTGCCCAGTCATAGTTCACACCAGTGGCGTAGAGTCGGGTAGTCTCTCCTCATTTAGGGAAATATATATATACCAATAAAGCCAAAATTAAAAAAAGAAGGTAATACATGCAATCCTAGAGTAATTTGAAGTAAACGAAAAGCAAAGAACAAAACAAGGAATCCATTCTAGTTCACTTTTTCAAGGGCTAAGAACTATTCGAAATGGATTCAAAAGAATATTTGGGGAATTTTCTGTAAGAAGCAAGCCTTTTAGGCTAAGACAGAGCTTCTCATAGCCCGAACTCCCCAAACAGAGAAACCAGATAGCAAATCCACAGGAACAAACATCAAAAGAAAAAGGAAATGGAAGGAAAAGGAAATTCTTTTAATTTTATTGTATGATAATGAAATTTTTTTTTTCTTGTTCCAGTTTTAAATTTTGCTTTCTTTTATAAATAACTTTAAAAAAATTTAATTTTGCTTTATTTTCTAAATTTTCAAGGAGTCAATATTTAAGCTTGAAAAAGGGTTCCCTTTTTAAAGTACACAAAAATTATAATACAGTATTTAAAACATTGTTAATAACTCAAATAAATGTGGTTATATTTATTTCTTTTATAAGTTTTTATTAAGCTGATTTATCCAAGAATGCCATGTTAAATCTATTTATATGAAAGTAGAGTGGTGCTGCTTAGACACACAATTTTTTATAAAATTATACAATTACCCCAGAAGTTCAAATGGTTCATTACATACCATGATTTACCATTTTTCAAATAAAAAACTATATCCATTAATTTTTTTTAGAATTTAAATTCTTAAATAATTTCCATGCCTCACTATGTACCTTTTGTGGTGCACAGTGATCCAGTATTTAAAATATAGAGGTGCAAAGAGAGACATGGATTTAGATATTAGAAACTGTTTTTTGGCATTTTCATTGCTTATAAAATAGTATATGAAGAAAATAAAATTAATAAAAATTCTTGATTATTAAAACTAATTTAGCTAAAATTGATTAATAGTATCTATTTTCCTTCAACTCCACCATCACAATATATGTCCTTTGCAACAAACCATATGTTACAATTTAAAGAAATAGTTATTTTCTCAAAATAATCCAAGAGAAATAACATTCTCAATTTGCACCATTCTATTGTTTTGGTTATTACTAATTGGCACTTAAAACCAATTATTAAATTTTGGATAGGAGATGAACATCAAATCGTAGAAAGATCAATGCAAAATACTGGGTAATTGATATGGTGGTTATTTAGAATCCCTTCTATCAGTGAAACTTGGTACACATTTAATAAAAGAAATATTAAAAATTTAAAATCAAGGAGTTTATAGGGAGTAAAACCCAAATTCAAGGAGTTTCCATAGTGCTTGAAAATGAAAATCTTTAAGGAGTTTTCAAGGAGCGTACGAACCCTGTTATTAATATTAAATCTAATTTGTTTTTAGAATTAATTTTTGGAATAATTATATGTTTTATTCTTGCAACTCTTATGTATTTGTTTATTTATGCACTTTCATAATTTTCTTTGAAAGTTTTATTTGAAGAAAAATATCTTTTTTGAGGTAAAAAATTTTTATTCTGGGCTGATTTAAGTTAAAGCATCAGAAGCAAAATAAAGCTGATTCATATATATTATATATATAAAGATTTTACAATTATTGTGCTAGGACACATAGTGTCTTCACTGTAGCGAGCAAGGCGCAGAGCCCCCTAGTATTCTGAATAACTGTATTATGTTTGCTGTTATTTACTTCATAGAAATAAATTGTTTATAAAACATACATCTTTTTTTTTTCAATTTGTATGCATCTTTTCATGCATCTTATTAATTTCTAACTCATTCATATGTATTAACTTAAAAGTTAAATTTGTTATTCCTTTACACAATTTTTTATTTCACAGATTTGCTATCTTTAAAAAATTCTGATAAAAATACATCAAAAGTAATTTAACATTTCATCGATACTCATATTGCACAAATAATGTCAAAAGTTTGAATTAATATCTTTATTACAAATTTAGTTTTTTTCCTTGTTTATAATGAGTCTTGATTTTCTATTTGCATTTTGATAATATTCTACAAATTAACTTTTCTTGTAAAATAACACATTTGAGAAGTAAAAGTTTTCATTTAAAAAGACGATAAATTTTAAAAATCAGTCAGGGTAATATAGTAAGAAAAATGCCTTGTATTGTAGAAGTTACAAAGTTAAAAAGAGAAAGGGGAAGCAAGTGCAAAAAATACCCCACAATCAAATTTTAACTAATTGAAATACATAAAACAAGTAATAAATAATTTTGAAATCAATGTTATGTGGCCATTCAATATTTCTGAGAAATACTCAACAAAAATTTTCAAGAAAGCAGTATGTTAAACATCGGCAACCCTCCGCCTACTGGGGATGAATCATTCCACCAACCAGCAGGCCTTCTCATTCTCGTGGGCCACGGCATACCTTGCTAATTTTATAATCTGACTCCGCTGACCCCCTTTCTCACCCTCACTACACCACTGGTCAAATGCCCAATGGTAAGGCTCTAGAGCAGAGGTTCTCAACCTGTGGTACGCGTACCCCTAGCGGTACGCGAAGGACCAGTTGGGGGTACGCGAAATCAAAGTCGGTAATGGCGGACACAAGAAAATATAAAGGATTAAAAAGTTACAGTATTTTTTTCCCCAAGTTTGTGTGAAAAGTAAAAGTTGTGCGAATCTAAAACCTACGCTCAAAATAAGAAAAAAGAAAGCAAAAGAAAACCTGGTAAATGATTGATATTTTGTCTTCACCAGCCCCGATTATGCATGAATCATCAGTGTGTTTGTAAAAGCTGTAGTCACCAGGCGCCAGTGTGGTATGCTTTTTATTTTTGTTCTTCTAGTTTAGGCTTATCGAGAACAATCCGGAATCCTCTCAAAGATTCCTGCTCTGACGTTTTTATTAAAAGCATGATGAAACGCAGCCGTCATTAATTGCTCGATTGGGATGCGTAATGAGTAACGACTGTTCATATACATCAAGCTTTGTGTTTTATGGGTGATCAATTTGATTCGTTTGGTTTGTTTAGTGGCACAAAACTGGTGTTTGTAGGCTATGCGTGCTAAATTTGATGTGCTTAACTTTAGAGTGACTTAATTCGATATTGTTTGATTTCTCAAAATGGACAAGTGGTTGCAAACTGGAACTCTTAAGAGATCGGCATCTAGAACTGAAATTCGAACTACCGATTTGGCAGCTATGGGGATAACTGTGGATCAGCAAGATGATAATCATGAAGTGCAAAGGACGACTTATTGGCCTATTCAGGTAAGAAATAAAATTGGTTTTTCTAAAAAAAAACCCCAAAACATCAGTGCACCTCCGAAGAAGAGAAAATATTCTGACGAATACTTAAAATATGGATTTTCCGTCACGGGTGATGAAGATTGTCCAAAGCCTCTCTGTGTTGTTTGCGGAGAGATATTGTCAAATGACAGCATGAAACCATCTTTACTGATGCGCCATTTAGAAACAAAACATCCGACTTATAAGTAAAGAAATATTAGTTTTTTCCAACGACTATCCAACAGTCCTAATTTAAATTCTTGTTTGATATCCACAAACAAAGCAAATGAGGCTGCGATTGAGGCATCATATAGAATAAGTTATCATATTGCTAAAAGTGGAAAAAATCATACTATCGCTGAAAATTTGGTATTTCCGTGTATCAAGGATGCGGTTGAATGCATGTTCGGTGAAGACCATGTCCAAAAAATCAAAAATATTCCTTTGTCTAACAGCACAGTTTCTCGGAGAATTAAGGATATGTCTATTGACATTGAAGCTACTATAAATGAAAGAATAAAAAAGAGCCCCTTCTTTTCAATACAGGTGGATGAAAGCACTGATGTTTCCGATCTGTCAATTTTGCTTGTTATTGTAAGATATTTGAATGTAAACGAACTTGAAGAAAACCTCTTATTGTGTTATCCTCCCACTAAAAGATGTACTGGCAAGGACATATTTAATGCCATTCAGGATTATTTCTGTGAAAACGAAATAGATTGGGCTAAGTGCTGTGGTGTTTGCACAGATGGTGGAAAATATATGTCTGGCTGTTATAAAGGTTTACGTGGTCGTATCAAAATAGTCGCTCCTCATGCAACTTGGAGCCATTGCTGCATCCACAGACAAAGTTTAGCAGCGAAGCCTTTGCCAGATTCATTGAAAGAAGTACTTAATCTGTCAAAGTCGTAAATTTCATTAAGGCTAATTCAACTAACACCCGATTGTTCAAATCTTTGTGTGGAGACATGGGCAGCCTACATACTACGTTACTTTTGCACACAGAAGTGAGATGGCTTTCGCGAGGAAATGTACTCTCAAGATTGTTTGAACTGAGACATGAAGTTCATGTTTTTTGAAGACCACCCTTTTACCTTGAGCTCTAAATTTTAGGAAAGTGAATGGTTGCAGCAGCTTGCGTACTTATCTGACATTTTTTCAGAAATAAATAAACTTAATTTAGGATTGCAGAACCATTCCATAACCATTTTTAAGGTCACTGACAAAATCGAGTCTATGATTAAGAAGCTGAATTTTTGGGAATCCTGTATTAAAAAAAACCAGTATGAAGTTTTTGAGACTTTTCACAGCTTTTTATCTGAGAACGAACGTAAATTAACAAAACAAGTAAAAACTAGTATAATATCACATTTAAAAGGACTTAAGTTGTCATTCAGACAATATTTTCCGAAGCGCAGTGACTCAGATATGTGGATATTAAATCCATTCCGTTTTTTCAAAAAGCTGAAAAATTAACAATTTCCGAGAAAGAAAAATTAATTGAACTTTCCACTAATTCTTCATTAGAATCTGAATTTAAAAAAAGAAATTTGATTGACTTCTGGGTAGCAGTGAAAGAAGAGTACCAAGAACTCGGTGTTAAAGCAATAAAATATTTAATACCTTTAACGAACACAGAACTTGTGGAAAGAGCATTCTCGTCTTATACATATATTAAGAATAAATACCGAAATAAGCTTGACGCAGCTGCAGACATAAAATTATATCTTTCTTCTTTTCAACCCAATTTTATAAAACTCACCTCCATGAAACAAGCTCAAGGATCGCATTGAAATTTTCTTGCATTTGAATAACTGATTATTACGAAGTGCAATTTTTATCTAACTTTATAAGTTAATGCGATCCTTATTACAATACTGTTTTTATTTGTTTTGCCGTTTAACTAACACTATTTTAAAATTGAAATAAAATTAAAAATAAGTCCTGCAAATGTTATTAATTCGCGTTATTTGACTCTTAAGCTTGCCTAAGCCCTTAACATTATTGATAAAAACTTCTTTGCATAGACGGACGGACGGGGGTGGGGTATGACAGTAGGGGGTACGCGAAAATGAAAAGACTAATCAAGGGGTACGCGAGGGAAAAAAGGTTGAGAACCCCTGCTCTTGAGTGAAGCAAATAACAGTTCAGTTGTTATTCAAGCAATTTCCAAAATCACATGGCGAATAAACATTGATGACAGATGTTGCAATTCTAATTGTTAGACGAAATCTTACAGTAAAAGGCATTCATATAAACAGAAAACAAAGGATTTCCGTATTCTTATAAACCAGTTTCTTTATATTTCAAAAATAATTTAACATGACTTTGCACCCATATCAGAAAATTTATTAAAGCCAACAGGCTATACAAAGCATTCATCTATAGATACCATTTATTTTGAAATTCTTTGAAAATAAGGAAATAATTGAAACATATTTCAAATGTCATAGAAAATTTGAATTGTTTTATTCTGAATTTCAAGAAATTAATAGTAATCATAAAATTTTGATCAATTTATTTGCTTTCAAGTAAAGTAATAATGGCTCATCAGCTGAAAAATAAGTAGTCCAGCAAATTTTTTGTCAACTCGTCCTCAGGTGCTAAAGATGAATTCGACTTCTTACTATCTTCGACTTATATAAAAAGAAAATGATGGGAGGTTTTCTTTTTCAAACAACCGCTGATGTTCAAGGCATAGGAATACTTTCCTCGCGTGATTCTTTTCCGGTTTTCAATTTTTTTTTGCACCTTCTGTTGTTACCCTTTATCATTAAAATAAGACATTAGTTATGCTTTTAACATATGTAGTTACCGAGATATAGAGGATCTCCCATACAACGTTTTGCCGTGTGAATCAAATTCTTTCCTGAGACCCCCAATGGGAGGAACGTAGTCCTACGTTAAGAAAAAATAATGGATTTCCACATTCAATTTATGATTTCAACTTGTGATTCGTATCCATATCTTCGTCTGATCATAAATTTTTTTCATCACAATATTTTCCAACAAATCATTACGAAAACGCTGGACAATATTAGGATAAAGGAAAATATGCTCTCTACAATTAATTAAGGTGATGATGCTGAACTAGTGGAGGAGCAGAGTGACTGAAATGCAGTTACTTTTAAATGCAACCTCTTTCCTTTTCATACATAAAAAACCTACACATAAATAGAAAAAACTATGCAGAAGCAAAGAAAATTATGTTCGATTGTTTAATTAAATCAATGGTACATAATATGAATGCAAATCTGCTCTTGCCACGTTTCTGTTGATACCCTTAGTAACGGGGGTGAAAAGACAACTATCTTGCAATAACATTATATCATCACCTTATTTATTTCAAAACTGAAGCATGCAAATGCTTTCATAATTTGGAAGTACAAAGCTAAAAGTGATTAAACCAATAGTTTGACTTTCAGATTTTAAATTCTTGAAACTTGATCAGAATTTGTTTATGACAAAATTTCTAATTTCATTTTACAATTTTTTTATCTATGCCTAATAAATTAATTTTAATACTAACAGAGATAACATCTATTAGTTATTTAAAAGTTGGAAAAAAATACTAAAAACATTTATTCTAAACATAAAAATAAACAAGAATTTTTTCAACATGCTTATAAATGATTTTTTCTAAGGAACATTTCATTAATTTTAAAATTATATTTTTATCAATTTATAATTTTTTCATATAGAAAAATAATTCTCAATCCTTTTTTTTTTTTTTCCAAAAATGCACTTTTCACATTGCTTGCATCTGTTACCTTTTATGAGTTTAAGAACAAAATAATTTGTGATAATATTTGAAAGCAAAAGCTGTTAATGATTGGTTGTGTGGGGGTTTCTGTCACAAGAGCTATTTTTGGCCCTACATTGTTACCGATTGGAGCAGTATAACAAGCAACCACAGGAGTAAACGTTAGTTATAAAATAAATGATGAGCAAAAATGCCCAAAACACAATGCATCCAAAACCTTTAAGCAGTTTATTTATAACTGCAAATTATGACTTTGCTATTTGGAAGCAACATGTGGTGCTAGTTTTAAAAGTGAACTAATCAAGTGTCATTCATTCAGCCATGTTTCATTATTAACCTAATAGCGCAAATTAAAAGATTTAGTACATCTTTCTAAAGCATGAAACATTAAAAGACTTCAATAAAATATCTCAGTATTGCTGATTCAATTAATAGAAGTGACAGAAACCTTCTAAAAAAACTGGATGTTTGGAAAATAATATTTAAGAATTAGTGATGATATATTCATTTTCAAACCATGAATGCTTTATAAAAACTTTAGCAATAGTCCCTATTGTTGTCAATTTACAATAAAAAATAACCAGAAAGGAACATTTTTTTTATTAAAATACAAAAATATTTTTACAATATTATATCATTGATACAATCTTATTTGAAAAGCAACTCTTTTTTAATTTTCACATATATTGGTCTAAATATTTTTGCCAAATTTCTCTCCATAAATGTTGTCTTTTAATCAGCACAAATCTTACAGCACACATAAAAAAATGAAATGGATATTTTCATTCCAATATAAAAAGATTAAATTCCCTATTTCAGAGGTTTTATTAATAGGAGACGCATCAGCTTTCAATTTTAAATGAAACCACTGAGTAATTTCACAAAAATAATTTGAAGTCAAGATTCACACAGAAGAAACGTCTTAAAGTAACAAAACTATTCACACATACCTTGCTAAGCAGCTAATAAAAAACATATATTCCTAAAAGCTATGTCAATATTTTAGTTCGAGTAAATTTTAAATTAAATCTCTAATCAATAAACTAAGTGCTCTAAAATCATCATGTTGTCAAAAGATTTTTCAGATCTTTCAAGTCTTTTTCTATGAAACGCATGTAAACTTTTGTTTCAAATAAAATTTTCACTAGAATTTTAGGATCAGTCTCATCAAGGGCAACATCGAGAGTCAGCTGCGGATTCAGTCTAAAGTAAGGAATGTTCAGCAAGCTACACATAGCTCGGGCAATTACACTGCCATCTGTCTGAGTGACCTGTAAAAACAAGTGGTGTTTAAGTAAAAATAAAAAATTATAAAGACAATTTTATTTCGAGCACTATAAAATATCTCTTTATTAAAAATAGAGAGGTCAAAATTAAATTGTAACATTGTGAATCATTGATATAAGCACTCTAAGAAAATTGAAATTTTCTATATTTATAAAAGGCGATGTTTGTGTGTTTGTACACGCAATGTCCAGACAAATCTATCACACTTACAGCCATGAAA
Source organism: Araneus ventricosus (assembly GCA_013235015.1). Taxonomy (NCBI): domain Eukaryota; kingdom Metazoa; phylum Arthropoda; class Arachnida; order Araneae; family Araneidae; genus Araneus; species Araneus ventricosus. The sequence goes on from BGPR01005865.1 coordinate 17,731, forward strand.
TTTAGCACACAGGTAGACATAATGGTGACTGAATGCACCTTGAAGCCGGAATTTTAAAATTTAATCTAGAATTTTTTTATATAATGATTTGAGTTGTTTTGGATCATTTTCGACACGCTTATGGCTGCAGTATCTTTTCTAATGATCATTGAAAAACAATCAACACACCATCGGATAGAAGAAACAATTTTCTTTCTAATGAAATTTGTTTTGAGCTTCAAACGTAATTTACTGAGAAGTGACAAATTTTCAAAAAAATAGTCAGTTTTGCCATCGAAATTTTATTTTTGTTTTTAAATTTGCTTCATCCGATGTTCTAATAACACCATTATTTTACAGCTTATAACTGGAACGGTTCTGTCAGATTTAAAACAAGAAAGGTTAAAATATCTTTTACCATTTTTTTAATTAATTATTTTCTGGTCAGTTGAAAGATTTTTTTCTCTAGCGATATTCCTCCTGTGACACTTCTCTGAAACGTTGCTGCCAATTTCACTGGCTGACGGGGCAGAATGCAGGTGATGTCATAACCTTCAGTTGAATGACTTTGATTATTATTTTTGGATTCGATTTTATATTTTGCTTGCTGTATAATAATCATTTTCACGTCGCAATTTTTTAATATTGTTTCGGATTAACGTACTCCGCATTGTTTTTCTAGAGTTGAAATGTCAAGAATTGAAGTTGAATGTTTTAAATGTCAATATTGTGAAGAAAAATAAGCGGGAAAATAAATAATGCATATCTTCTGTTTTGTTTTCAGAACTTTTTCATGTCATTGTGGGCGTTCCCCCCCCCCTCCTTCATTTTGTTCAAGTCCTGATTCCACGGGCAAAGCTGTGCGAGTACTGCTAGTATTTTATAATTTAAAAAAAAGATTCACTGTTTCCCAACACACAGAGAAAAAAAGTAAACAAAAAATGCTGAAAGATTTTAATTAAAAAATAAATTAATTCTGGTATAACTCCTATGTTGTAGTAGAAAATTTCATGCACATTGGCAGTGCTTAAGAAAAAAAAAAGCATGAAAAACAGAAATGATGAATCAATTGACACTAACTTTCGTTTTGCAAAATATATAAATATTCAATTCCAAAATTAAGTATGAAAAAGAACCTTTTTAACGTAAATGAAAGTAAAGATCTCAAGAAGTGGAAAAATAAATTAATTGTAGTATAACTTCTGATATTAACAGAGTTCCAAGTCAACGAATCAACATAAAATTTAAAAAAAATAATAAACTACTGAACTAAGCTTTAAAAAATCCTGCCATAACTGCTATTTTATATTAAATCCTCACAGAATCCAAACAGTAAATCTCTTTGGCACATAGCCAAATCACGTGATGGTTACCGGCTTCGCTCGCCTTTATATACGAGATTACATTCAATGATTCATCATCGTATTGTCATTAGGAGCACACAATGGTATAGAATTCCAGAACTCTAGTGCATCAGAATTTTAATGAAAAATCAATTATAAAATTCTATCTTTATGAATGTGAACAGGTCAAATGAAATAAAAGCATATATAAATGTAATACGCTAACAAAAGAGAAATGCAAGAAAATATATTAAAAGCTTTATGTAAAGTTCTAAACTTTGAAAAACATAAGCATTAAATTCAAAATATTAAAAACTGTGAAGAAAAAATATCTGCCCTAGCACATCCAGACATGAACAATCATTAAAAATTTATTTGCAATATAAAATATACCTGATTCAGAAAGAGTTGATCTACATTGTTAAGTACTGCTGCCACCTCACTCACATCGTCTGTCGTGACAGGGACGTTGGGAGGTCTACCTGTTCCCATGGAGACAATGAGTTTCATTCGTCTTATTTTATCATTTTGGCACTAAAAGATTAAGCAGGTTTAGGAAAAAAAAAGACATTTTATATGAATAAGATATTTAAATTCTGCATTTTAAGATACTAAAAATTATTACAATTTGTTGGTTGTCCAACAACACGCATGAACAACATATTCTACAATCAGGGGCAGCTTGTGTATAGGGACTGCAGCACCCCCAACTCTTTTCAGTACATGAATTAAATTACTTATTTATTTAGTTTTGCTTGTAATATCCAAATCTAACAATAAAATTAACTTTTGATGCTTTCAGCTGTGCCGAAAAGCTGGATAAAGCCAAGGTTACTTCAGAGAATTTTGCCCATCTGCTCTCTCCTAGGAAAGATTTTCCCTCTTCGAGAACTGGAAAGTCCCTTTGTTCCAGTTCTGACTTCTTGAGCATGCGCAGATACTTTGCAATCACGGTCTTCCTTTTTTCCAATGGGCATTTAACCTAGCTGGAAACTGTTTTTGAAGTAGCACCGGTGAGATAGGGAATAACGATTACCTATCCCGCAAGGTAGGGAATCGTTTTAAACATTTTTTTCATGGCGGAAGAATGTTTCATGAGATAAAATTAAAATTAAAGAGCAAATGAAGAAGACGGGAGAACGAAATCTTGAAGAACATTAATCTTCCTCGTAGGAGGGACCCATCCAAATGGACAGAAATCATGTCCTACCAAAACAACACAAAATAAAATGCAAATCCTCCCATTTTAGGTGGAATGCAATACCGATTCCAATTCGTTACTTCATGAAGTGTCTAAAGAAAGGCTCAAATAAAGTTCAACCCAACAACTGCTGTTCGTCAAAACTCTAAGAAAGCCCAAGTGGACTGAATGAAAGGACTGAACATGGCCAGAAAAAAATTTTAAAGCTGCTCATTAAATACATTTTGAAATTGAAATAAAACTAAAATAATGTGCTGTCACACTGGTTTGTATTTAAAAAAAAAACTATGTGATCATCCTATATTATATTTACACAAAAAATACAATAAATATAAAATGCTAGCTTTTAACTTAAAATAAAACTTCTTATATTTCAAACAGATAATATTCGTTAGGGCTGCTTTTCTGCATTCTTTAGAATCATGAAGTTACCACAGAGATGGCAAAAGATTATTGGAAATCATGGAAAATACATAATTGATTTAAGCCTGTCTTTTGTATTAAAAAACTGAATTTTATTTCATACTAAAAAAAAAAAATTACATTAGACCCAACCCAATAGACACAAACCAGCGATGACTGGTTTTAACGAAGCGCACGAACTCGAAGGTTCGCAATCTCCGAAACATAACACCTGGCTGAAGAGTTGAGTTTAACCTGGTTAATTAATATTACCTGGAATGAAGATTAAAATTAGTGCTGAAAGGGAAGTTATTAGTAATTTAAGTCCAATTAGATGTCTCATTTACTCGTCTCCATTCACTTCTTGCATTCAACCTTCCATTCACACACGCATACAATGAAATAATAATAATAATAAAAATGAAAAATAAAAAAATGGATAAGTAAATAAAAACTTGGAACAAAATGGGTTTGGTTAGGAATTGGGGTAACCCGTTACCCGATTCAACCCAATAGAAGACATCTGGTATTTTAAAAGAAACTTCATTTCAGTTGTTAAGGAGGATATGATGGAGCAGATAATAGTGAGGGTTCATGCAAAAACATAACTTTTAGATCACAAAAAAAGTTTCTTCTAATTTTATATCATAATGTTTCATTGAATTTTATGGTTCAAGAGACATGCTAATCATTTGGTCAAAGCCATAAAACAAAATAATTCTCATTTTTTTATTTCAGAAGAGTAACTAAACAATCTGACAAAATCACGATACCCAAATTACAAAAAGGTGTTAAAATGAAAACATTCAACTTAATTATTTTATTAAGATAAAATATTTTGTTAATGACGTCATACTCATACTTAATAACTATTCTGCAACACTTTCCTCCCCATTCACAGTTACACATTTCTCAAACACGAAATACAAAATAACCAAAAATTGAAGACTCTATAAGTGGACACTAACCGTTTTCTGAAATACATTATTGAACTCTAATATTTCTGTCAAAGCACTGAACATGGGATCGTTGGAGACGAGTGCTCCATCAATGAACGGGCCCATGGGGCAGAAGTAGGGGGGAGTAGCTCCCGCGGCCCTGGCAACCTCCCAAATCTTTTGACCTGGAAGGAAAAATTAAAGTGATGTAACAAATAGTGATTAGGCCAAATATCACTTTTAAAAAACATTTCACTTTTTATTGTAAATAAAACATTTTTCAAATTTTTAATAAAAAATTGAATTTTTATTTGCATTTTTTAAAAAAATTTAACACCTTGATGCATTTTCGTAACATTTTAAAATATTTTGGGATTGCATCACAGAAATAAAAGAGTCATCATGACAAACACAGAAGAAAATTAAGTGGATTAGTTGTAATTATTAGAAGTAAATTGCTATTTTGATAAAGAGCTTCTAATAGCTTGGATAGAGTATCCACTTAATTGGTGGAAAAAACAATTTGCATAAAAAATGTGCAAGATTTGCACATTGTGCCAAAAGTGAAAATATTGGGAAATCATAAAGAACTGTTCACACTAATGACTTCTTTAGAACTACTTGGAGGACTGACTACCAGACACTTTTCATGTTTACCACATTATAAAGCATAATTTATTTGACATCTTCACATGGAAAATGGTATTATATATATATTTCGCACTGGTATCATTTTCTTCAATTTTAATAAATAATGTGTTTGATAATTGAACCAAATGCTGAAATTCTTTAATTGTCAATTATAATAAATTCCAAAGGACAAGGCAGCAATATTATCTATAACCTGAATAAAGAACAGATAGGATAAGCTCCAATGAGGAATCAAATCTTAACAGTTTAATGGATATAACATTTTTATCAGCATTCAAGGAAACGGTTAATACTACAAAATGGTAAATTTTTGAGTCAAAAACTGCCTTAGACAATAAAAGTTGTGCCCTAAGATGTCAGTATTATAACAGACAAAAGTTGTTAAAAATACAAAATGAATTAATTACTAATAAAATAATTTTCAGCATGAAAGAGAATGACAAAATTTTGGATTAAAAGTTTGAATTCTAAATAAGAAGCCACATACAATATATATCAGCTTTAATTTAAGATTAGCCAAAATCATCTGAAAGAGAGAATTAAAAACAAAACAAAAACCATCATTTTAACCTTTTCCTTACGGGCAGTACAACTGTTGTACCAGGAAATTTTTAACCTTTGAATGTGGATGGTATAACTGCTGTATCTGGCCCAAATTGGGGTATCAGTCGAAGTTCTTCTGATTTAAGTTGCTGTAGCCTAAAGGTTAATGCTACATGTGCAATACTGTTGGATAAACAAAGACATGCACTCTTCAGAATGAAATTGACAATTTTCATTATAAGTTATAAACTATTTGCCATTAAAATTGCAACAAATTATATTTCAACTTTTGGGTGGGGGTGGGGGACTTGCCATATCAGCTCATTAAACATATAATTCAGATTTTAAAAAATCGAAATTTAAAAACACAAAAAATTACATATAGCACTTTATAATATTTTCAACCTTAGAATGATAGGAACTCCAATATTCTATATTTGATCTATTTACAAAGATCAATCTACTTGTAATATATAAATTTGACAAACAAAATTATATGAAAGAAGCTTTTTGTTGATTTGCATGCATATTTTATTGTCAACAGACAAGTGAAGAACAATTTCTCACTTGAATTATTTCTTTGGAGTGGTGGCAGCAAGATGAAATGGTGTGGTGCCATCTGCATCTTGGCAGTTAATATTTGCATCCAGAGTCATTCTGTGACAGATTTCAGTTGATGAAATTGGACTGCCACATGCAACGGTGTCTTGTGAGACAAAGTACAGCGAGAATTTGACTGAAAATTGAGAAAAAATAAATTAAATTAAAATTTTACATACACCATTAGCAGAGAAATATGTATTCATAAGTATTGTGCAAAAATTAAAATAAAAGACGATATAAATATTAAATATATAAATCAATAAAATATTTCTTCCATACCCAAATGGAAAAAAGCAATACATTTCATAACAGAAAATTTTTATTTTCTAGAATATATTGATGTGACTTTCTCTGGCACAAGATCCTCGAATGGGATAAGCTGCACCGAAAACCAAGAATCTGTACAGAAAATAAGTGCTTAAAAGAATCGTTAGTTAAAATCCAAGTAAAAAAGTGAGATGAATGAACCGACAGTACAAAGTTACTAAAACAAGACATTTAAAAGAGATCAGATCAAAGATAAGAAAACTAAATAACATGGAAAACACCAATGTCCTTCAAGTACATGAAGAGGTTAAAATGTGGAATCTGTCCCAATAAAATTGACAAGTCGAAACTGCTTGAGCAAAAGTACCTCAACCGGCGTCTATTAACAGCCACACAGTCCGTTAAGATGTGTTTGACAGTTAGTATGTCACCACAATTTAATGTTGGAGGAGACTCCGCAAAGAGCAAATATTTATGTGTCAGTCGTGTATGCCCAATACAAAGTCTAGTTAACACGATGTCACAGCGTCTGTTAAGTTTCGTAACCCAATGCGAGAGAACCGGTTTAATGACATGGAGCTTGTTATTTGTTTCCATATTCCATTTTTCTTGCCACTGACAATGGCACCACTGATTGACGGCAGATCGCACATCAGCATAAACAATTGGTCGTGTCAAGAATTCTGTAGCCGCTTTTGCAGATTTGTCTGCCAATTCATTTCCGATAATGCCAACATGGGAGGGAACCCATGAAAATAGAATCCGAGCCCCTTTTGAAAGTAAATGTCTATAGAAGTCTTTAACTTCTTTAATGAGTGGATTACGAGTTGAGGAGCTACGTAAAGATTCCAGAAGACTCATAGAATCAGTGTATAAAATGGATTTTCTAATTTCGTGCTCATCAATGTACTTGAGTGCAAAATAAACAGCCGTAATTTCTGAAGAAAATACAGAAGTAAAAGAGTGTAGTTTATAACTGATGGTGTGACCATTAGTAAAAAATGCGCAGCCAACATGGTTCAAGGATTTGGAACCATCCGTAAAAACTGGTTGATAAGACTGATAAAATTGTCGATGTTGATTAAAAAGCGAAATTAAAACTGAGTTGATGGAGTCTGACTTGGTAAAATTTCCAAAAGGGTTAATGTAAGAAATGCTGTTCTCCATCCATGGAGGATGGCCACAAAAATCAGTTGTGTGAACCTGTACACCATGAAAAGTGTCTGGAAGTATATTACGCATACGCAGTCCAAAATGAGGGATGCATGAGGGGCGGGCATTGAAGAGGCGATTATTATTGCCATTTAATAATGTCCCACGTAAAGGATGCTTGTCATTTGACAGAATCCAAAAGTAATAAGAAAGAGACAATTTATCTCTTCTAGATGATAATGATGGTTCAAAAGCCTCCGCATATAAACTAGGTAAAGGAGATGTTCGGAAGGCTCCTAAAGACAGCCTTAGAGCTTGAAGATGAACATAATCAAGGCGTTTCAAGTAAGAAGGTCAAGCAGAGCCATATACAACACTTCCATGGTCTATCATAGACCGGATGATGCTTCGATAAACACGAAGCAAACATGAACAGTCTGCTCCCCAGGAAGTATTGGATAGAGTTCTTAAAATATTTAATGATCGAAGACATCTCTTCCGTAAGCTGGCAATGTGCGGAAGGAAAGTCAAATGTTTACCAAATATTATACCCAAAAATTTATAGTTATCTTGAAAACGAATGGGGACACCACTCAAAAACAATTCTGGATCAGGATGAAGTGGCCGTTTGCAAAAGTGTATGCCTATTGTTTTTTGTGCAGAAATAGTAAACCTTCCTTTTATTTGACCACTCAACAATATTGTTGATGGCTGTCTGAAGCTGTCTTTCTATGAGTTGCATGTTGCGAGCATAACATGAAATGTGCAAATCATCAACGTAAAGATTCTTTTGAACAGTTTGTGGGATTACTGATAAAATAGGATTGATAGCTAAAACAAAAAGGGTTACGCTTAAAAAACAGCCCTGAGGAACTCCTTCTTCCTGGCAAAAAATGTTGGAAAAAGTATTCCCCAGTCGGACTCTAAAAAATCTTTGCTTTAAAAAGTTTTGAACAAATATAGGTAAATTTCCTCTAAAACCAAGATCATATAGATTTTTCATGATGCCATACCTCCAAGTACGATCATATGCTTTGTAAATATCGAAGAAAATAGACACTAGATGATTTCGTTTTAAAAAAGCAACACGAATATCTGTTTCCAATGATATTAAATTATCAATTGTGGATCGTGACTTCCAAAACCCACTTTGGAAGGGAGATATGTATTCATTCTTTTCTAGGATGTGTACCAATCGTACATTTACTATTCATTCAAAAAGTTTACACATGCAACTAGTTAGGGCTATTGGTCGATAATTTAGCGGATCCTGCGGGTCTTTACCCGGCTTCGGTATCAGAATTATAAAAGCATGTTTCCAACAATCTGGAAAAACATGTTCTTTCCAAATGCGGTTAAACATGTAAAGAATATTTAGAAGCAAGTGTTCTGAAAGATGTTGAAGCATAGAGTAGGTTACCTCATCAGGACCAGGTGAAGTGTGTTTAATAACAGATAATGCTGTATGCAGTTCAAAGATAGTCAGGTCAGTGTTGTAAGATAGATGTTTTGTTGTCTGGAAGCGCAACTTAATGCGTTCTATACGATTCTTATGCATGAGGAAAGGTTCGGTATAGTTACTTGCTGAGCAAATAGAGGCAAAAGCTTCAGCAAGAACATCCACCATTTCTGAAATATTGCGAACCTCCTGACCATTCTTTCGCAGACAGGAGATGCGTTTTTCGGGATAAATACCGCACGCCCTTCTAACATTTTCCCACATATCTTTTGCTGTAACAGAGGAATTAATACTGGACACAAATTTAATCCAGTGTCCACGTTCACTTTTCCGCCTAGCCCACCGTGCGATGCTTTTAGCTCTTTGAAAGGCTATTTGATTAGCCGAGGTTGGATGTTGCCGGAAAACATTCCAGGCTCTTCTTTGGTCACGATTGGTATCAGTGCAATACTTATTCCACCATGGTTTCCTATTCTTAGGGAAGCTCAGTCCCGATTTGGGAATACTGGCATCTGCAGCTGAAATGATGGTTTTAGTAACCAAGTTAACTACTTCATTAAGATTTTCACCCTCCACCATGTTACGAGTAATCAATGCTCTTAAAGTGAAATTTGTCCAATCAGCTCTATGAAACAAGTAGCGTATTGGACGTTGAGCATCGTTAGAACCGACATTCACACGGTCCAAAAAAATTGGGAAATGGTCACTGTCATGCAAGTCAACTCCAACTCTAAAGTTAAAATAAGGAGCAAGAGACGGCGTGCATAGTGCAAGGTCCAAAGAGTGGAAAGTTCTACTTCATTGATGGAAGTAGGTGTCTTCTCCATTGTTAAGTAGGCAAAGGGAGTGAGTATTAACAAACTCCTCAATTTGTCGTCCACAAGTATTTGTATTCTTACTGCCCCACACTGGGCTATGACCATTAAAATCCCCAATAATGATAAAAGGAGTAGGCAATTCATCAACTAATCTGTCGAGATCTCTGTCATTGACACTAGTACTCGGTGGCAAGTATAGGGTGCAAACAGTTACTAAATTGGAAAGCATAACTCTAACCGCTACAGCTTGCAAATTTGTATGTAAAGTGACGACAGATGAAGGAGTATCATGGGAAACTAAGAGAGCAACCCCTCCAGAAGCTCGACCAGATTCATTTTCATTATCTTTTCTGACAAGGCTATAGCGTTTGATTTTTGCAATATCAGCAGGTTTCAAGTAGGTCTCTTGAAGTGCAATGCACACTGGATGCACTTCGTAAATCAAGTCTTTAATGTGACAAACCTTGCTGCGGAAACCACGGCAGTTCCACGAAACCACGCAGGCCATCAAGAACAATTTTTATCTGGAGGTTTTTTAGGCTTTTCTCTACTTTTCGTAACGTTCTTAGAAGCAGAAGTTGAATCCAGTTCCATATGAGATTCAGAAGAAGTATTTGATTTCAAAAAATGTTTGGCATCCAGAGTTTTCTTGGAGCTATTCTCAAGAGGTTTTAATTTTTTTTTTATTTTTTACAATGTCAGTTTTAGAATTACTAGGAGTTGGTTGCTTTAATTTTTTTGGCGAATTATTCTTCATACTGCTAGTAGCTGTCGGAGCAGCAAAGAACTTAGATGGCAATGTTGAAAGGGGAATAGATACTGGTAGTTGCAAACTATTTTTTGGTTGCATTTGAACTGTAGAAGAGTAGGAAACACCAACTTTCGGAGTTCTATCCTTTACAATTTGTCTTGCTTCAGGAAAAGTAATATTCCTTTTAATTTTAACTGCAATAACTTCTTTTTCAAATATCCATGTAGGACAAGATTTGGAAGATGCAGCATGGGGACCAGAACAATTTCTACATTTGAAAGTGTCAGAAGTACAAACATTTATTTCGTGCCCAGATTCAGCGCATTTACCACAAACAGGGTCAGTACCCCGACACGACTGTTGGGAGTGCCCATACCTCTGGCATTTGAAACACCGAAGAGGATTGGGAATATAGGGACGAAGTTTGCAATTTATGTACCCTGTTTTTATGGATTTTGGCAGTACAGGTGTATGAAAAGTTAAAACAACGTGTTGAGTAGGGATAAGTCTACCGTCACGTCGAATGTTTATACAACGAGCGGCACAAACATTTTGATCACGTAGTTCTTCCACGAATTCTGCTTCTGTAACATGTATAAAATCAGGGTTGGAAAGTACACCACGAGAGACATTCAGTGTTTTATGAAATGACTTTTCGACTGGAAAAGTACCCAGATGCGTTAATTTGCTAATTACTGAAGCTTGTTTAGAGTCAACTTGTACTAGAAGATCACCAGATCACAATTTCTTGACATTTTGTATTTCACCAATACATGATTTAAGGAGTTTCTGTACCAGAAAAGGGGATACTGTATGAAAAGTGTTTGGAGTGTTGATCAACATGTAATGAATAGATGAATTGGCTTCGACGACAAAAGACAAAGAACCCATAAGATATTGGTAAAGATTCAGGCTCGGCGGCATCGCCCACCACAGAGCCCAACAAGGGATAGCAGCCACCGGCTCTGGGCATTCCCAGCCTCGGCGCTTACTATGATGCTAGCCGATACCTATACGCTGGGAGTCATCCCTGGGGACAGTGACCACCCTTAATGTCAAGCCCAAGGAGTGACCCCTTCGTTTGATCCCTAGCAGTCTAACCACAAAGGTGGCTAGGTACCAGCCGATTGATACACTGGGGACCACAGTGCACCACCTGTCTAATGGGTCGCCACGCACGGCCAACAAGTGGGAGTATTTTGCCGTCCATGAGAAGCAGGAAGTAAACAGAGCGGCAACAGCTTCTCATGGAGAGCTCCCTCACCTACTCTCGAGGGAAGGAAGGGAAAAGCAAAAACATAAGGGGAGGAAAAACTAAAAAGGAGAGCAGACACTAGGGTACCTCGTGGTCGTGAAGCCCGTCACACCTGGAGAAGACGTGCCCCTGAGGGGTTTATTTTCTAGAAAAAAGCTCAAAGCTAAAGACATAGTGTCTATAAGGTCTACTAATAATAAAGAAGAATGCATGTCAGTGTGTGTGTCAGCACTCTACTAGGCAGACAGCTGGACCTAGAGATACAAAATTTGGCATAAACAGACTTTGGAAGTGAAATCTTGGCGTTCTTCCTTGATAACTTCCAAAAATATTATAGATCATTTTATTATACAGATATACAATAAAATTATTTTTCCATCGTCTGAACTTTATAAATATACCTATGTAACTTAAAATTGGGTAACTGTTAGGAGATTTTTTGATAATAAATGTACTGAAATGTAATTCTGCAATATTCTTTGTTAAATGTGTATTTAAAAGCACATTTTAAAAAATTATTATCCTAAATATATTCGGCTGAATATCTGTTATTTCAGCTGACAAATAGGCTGAATACCAAATACTTGTTACATCCCTAGTTGGGAGCAACTACAGTGCACTCCCAATTATCCGGGTTAATCACCAGGAGGGATCGAACGGACAATCGAAAAACATGGATAATCCGAAAACTCCTATTTTCTAAAGAAAAAATCAACATCAGTACAAAAATATAAAAATTACTTACATGTGCATGCTGTATAACATCAAAATAAGAATTTTCCTTTTAACATTTAATGCTTTAAAAAATCTGTTAGGCGTCTTTGCTTCTGCTGTTTGTTCATCTCTTGTCGTATATCGACACATCTTTTACGAACCGCAGTAATGTCACCGTAATCAAATCCTGTTTGTCCCATATAATCCAACAAAGTTTCCGCAGATTGTAGAGCAGCAGAATGAGAAATTGTATTTCCCTCATTTAGTACATCTTCTGCATCAGTATTAGCTGATTCTCCCTTATCAAGTTTCTGAAGGATTTCTAATTTTTGTTTAACATTTAAAACGTTCCGTTTTCATTTCACACCACTCATTTTTACCAGCAAAAGATTTCATGTTACTAACCGACGATAAACAAGATGCAAAAACTAAAACAGCACGTGCGAAATTGAGAGAAGACGAAGAAGTTAAAGAATGACGTATCAGGAAGAAGCGTGTTCGTACGAGAATGTGCTAGTAGGAAGTGGATTATTCATTTCTCGGAAAATAAAGGGTCCAGCCGGTAGAGACTGCATGTGGGGAAGAAAAAAAATCTATTCTTTAGCGTCCACTGTCATGGCTCACTAGTTTCAGGGAATGAATCTCTCGATAGAACATCAACATCAATTTTGCATGAATGATAAGCGTGAAAATGATTCTCTTTAAATTTTTATTGTGAGTCCGGAATAAGCACGGGTAATCTGCAAACCAGATAATCTGTGCGCGGATAATAGAGAGTATACTGTATGTTCAATTAGATGTTAGAAGAAATGAACAGTTATTTGACTCCGTTAGGACATTCATGCAAACAATGAACAGAACAGGTGCAAGGCCATTAAAAAAACACGAGTTAAATGTCTACCACAATTTGTTCTTCTTTACTTAATTTAAACTTACAAGAATCAAAACCTACAACATCAAATAATTAACATTTCATTACCATTCAGGGTGTGTAGTGAGAAATTGCTGCAAAAATTAAGTACTTTTAAGCACCTTAGCCAAAAAAAAATTAAGCACCTTTGGACATCATGCATAAGTATATCAATGCATTTTCTAAGCTTAGGATGTTTACTGTTTTATAATACGTAGTTTTTATTGAAAAATTTTAAATATTTATTTCTGTGTTTGCATGTCTTCTATTGTAAAATAAAGGATGCCTTTTTGGTTTGACAAAAAAATAAAAATGATAATGCAAATTGTCATTACCAAAAACTAAGTCAACTTTTATAAGATTAGCAACAAAAATCTGTGACCTTTTTCAACATTTCTTAAAATTAGCGAATTACCAGTTAATTTGCACCACAGGGATAACCATTCCAGTATATGGTGGTGCCCATTGTTGAAGAAAGAGGGAGTGGAAAAGAGGCCATTAATAGTCCAGTCAACAAAGGGTTTAACTCTCTGAGCCCGGCTGGAGAGAGAATTTGGTTGCCTCAAAGCCTGGGGTAATTTTTCGTTCACAGAAACAGAATGGAATCGTCCTTTCCTTCACCGCAATGCCAGAAAGGGGGACGCCTGCTGAGCGGTCATTTATCAAAAATGAAAGAGCAGCCATTGATGGTCATTTGCGGTTAGAACTATCGATACTGGACAGTCTTGTGAGTGAAATGCTTTTCGGGCTACTGATAAGAATTCTACTGTATCAGTTTAGGAGGAATCTCGATTAGTTTATCTAAATGCTTTCAAAGAAGTTTTTGAATTAATTTTTACCCAGTCATTAAAATTTCCGTAGGTTCTCGCACTGTCTGTGCTGTAAAATTTGGCTTATTTTAAAAATAAAGCGAAGCCATAAACTTTGACCAGTTATTCATTTGTGCAATTGACAGATAATTCTGGTAAATAGATCTTATCAGTAGAGACACACTTATAGAGCGGACAAATAAACTAAAGACTATGAAAAAAGCAACAAATCCGTCAGGGGAAAAGGTGGCTGCTTTTATCACTCGGAAATTTCTTTCAACTTCAGACATTTTATAAAGAAAAGGAATCGTTTATCTTGGGAGCTCCTAGGAGAATTGTGAACACACAAGCACTGCTTTCTGAAACAACCTTCTTCTGGCAGTCAGTCTTTTTCGGCCAAAAATCGCTAATCATCAATATCCCAAAAATACATCATCTTTTTTTTTGCACGACTCTAAATGAGTTTTTACCAAGAATATGAGAGAATTACCCTCAAGACAAGTTTTTATAGATATCAATGTGAGAAAAATACGGTGTTTATGTTGAAAAAGTAAAGGAAAGAATGAATTATAAACAAAAAGTGCCGTAACCTTCTTTTTCGAATATCGGTAGGCTATTCAGATTTATTGAAGTATGCAATGTGTGCACTCCCCCAACACCTTAATTAACTAACTTAACGTTGTATTGTTATTGAAATTAATTTATTTTATTTTTTCAAATATTTAATGAAAAGAAACGCACTTCAAAAGAGACAGTAGTGATTAGAATGTGCACAGTCTGTGTCACAGTTGCTGTCCCTGCCAAACCTATTCATTCACAGTTAGTGTTTCTGACTGACCATTTGCTCCTTGAAATTCATTTTAAATTATTTATCTATCGCCTTGAATCCATGATGGTGCAGTCTAAAACATTGGCATTATTAAGAAATGAAATGATGCCTTCATTTTCCTTTTATGTTAGAAAATGTTGTTATGTCTAACCTATCTATAACAATATTTTTTCCAAGTCCCAACAATATCATTAAAAACAGGTTTTACTGTAAAACAAATTACTATAAATAAAAATAAAATGTTAATTATATTACAATAATTCAATGGATTCAAAGAATCCAAAATATAAATTCACATCAATTTTACCAACATTCATTCTTAAATTCTGGCTTGTTATTTTAATAATTATTTGTACAAATATTCATACTTACAGTTTTGATTCACATTGTAAAAGTAAATCTATTTATAATAAACTTCTCACAAAATACTAAAAAAAGTAACACAAGAACATATTGAGAATAATGAAAACTAGTATACATATACTGTAAGTAAGTCCTGGAAGACTTTATTCATAAAATGAAACTAAGTACATAATCAGGTAAAACTGTAGTTTGCGGCGCGGTCTGGTTTCCCACCATTCTTTTTGGCGCAACTATGAGTGGCATTGCCAACTTTTGTTTTGGACGTGCAGCAATCTTTTTATTGGTCTCTTGTGCATGTGATGTTTGCATCCCTGACTCCAGTGAGGTGGAGCCCCATGGACTAGAAAAGTGTATGTACCTTGTCATGTATCACCCATCTTTGTAGCTCATATACCTCTCAATACACAGTGTTTTGAAACCCAATGAATCATTTAGACTAACCCTGTATAATCAGACAAAGAAATTGAGGAAGGTTTTTCCAATACAAGCTGTAACATGATCTATTGTATTCAAAATTGTCTACCAATATCACGAATGAAAAGAAAACCTAGATATTACTTTCTGATGAATATATATATTTTACATTAAAAAAATAGCTATTGCCAATAAAAAAAAGGCAATAGTTAAGAACCGAATAAAAAAATAGCTCCCAAGTATTTTACAATCCATAGCTAATCCTGCAAGCGATGGATCTATATTGTGCTAATACTTGTGAAAGTTTATGCATAATCTCTTTTTGTAAGTAAATTTTACCATCAACTATTCAACCATCTTTTACAAACATCTGAACCCAAAAAAATTATTGAACAAAATCATCTACAAAGTTTATTTTAAATTAAACCAATACACACAGCTGAAAATAAAATAATAATAAAAAAATCTCACTTTTGGAGTTTGAGACCAGTGTAAAAGTGTTCACTGTAAGTCGCAACAAATTCTTCCATTGGCCTAAAAAAAAAAGTAAAATTAAATCATTTTCAAAATCAAATAAATAATATTAATTCATCCCCAATTAGAAAATTTTAACAATGATTAACATAATAACAAATTATAATTCTTTAACAATAAGATAGATTGGATAATTTTTAAATTTTTTTTATTGGATTGATATTGTATACGGTTTAACGACCTGGATAGAATACTGACAAATTTTTAGGGTTTAATAAACTAGGATAGAATCAACCAGTTGAATATGAAATAGTATTATAGTTAGCTTAAAATACGAACAATTATATTAAAATATGGTTTAAAATTAGACAAATTAGTTCATTTATAAAAATATAAAGGAAATGGGAAATATAAGCTTAATATATTCTTTATATTTTATATCAATTAAAAGTAAAGATAATTTCAAAAATGCTCATTTTTAGTTATTTTCCTATAAAATAAGATTTTGAGTATTAAAACAAATTATTCAAAACAATAGAAAATATACACATGCTAAAAAAATTAAATACTGAACAGGTAAAATACATATTAAACTACAAATATTTGAGAAATGCTTCTATTTTTAGATATGTATCTTGCATATCGAAAAATACTTCGAACATAATAAACAATATTCTTCATTTTAAGCAGATTGTTTTGTTTAGTTAAAAGACGACTCAATTTTTGAAAAGAGAAAAAGGGAGAACTAATACAGCACTTTCAGATTTTTCAAGGATTTTAAATAATCTTTTTTTCTTTCTTTTTTTACATTATACACAGACCTTTGAAGTTCTTCTAAAAAAAGAATCAAAGGATGCTGCACAGTTTGGAAACAAAGCAATACAGAAGTGTAAGCATATACTTAAAATGTAGAAAACCCACTAAAATCGAAGAAATGAATATTACTTTAAAGAATGACAGAAAAGGACACACCTTAAACTAAGCATTTTAGTACATTTAATCAAACATTTGATTTGCAACTATCAATTACCTTGAAGGGGAATCACCGATTAAATTACCACTCCATCATAAATTAACATAAACTCCTGCTTTTAAATATGACATTACACATTCTGTTCAAACAGCCTTTCAAGCTGATTGGAAGGAAGTACAGCCTTCCTTGTTTAAGATGTCAATAACACTGGGAGCAGGTTTTTTAGTTAAAGCCAAAAAGAATCAAGTTTCAATTATTTTTTGGAAGATACAAAAAATTAAAATAATCAAACTCATATTACATGGCTTAAAAGAAAACAGTATATAAATTTAGCATCATTATAGGGTCATTCCATTGTGACTAACGTAACTTTGGAAAGATTTTAACATGCTATAATATGACAAAATGCTCTTAAATAATCTCTGATGAAACCTTTTACCCTTATATTTTATGTAATACTAGTTAATATAACATATCCATGCAGAAATTTTAAAAGATAATGATTTAACCAAATTAAATTTTTAACTTTGTGACTAACGTAACAATTTAGTTACCACATAAAAGATAGCTTGGCTTTAGCACTAGATTTTTCTGAATTTTGTTAATAAAAAAATCTGTAATTAATTATAGTATTACATGGGAATATTAAGTTTGTAGTAAGAACAATTTTGGATTGATTAATAATCAACAAATAATTATTTATTGATGTTTTTATTATTTCAATGGTGTGACTAATGTAACAGTTGGATCATCATTAATAGTGTTTAAAAATGAAGAGTTGATACAAAGCAATTTTAATACAAATGGAGTCGTTTCTTAAATTTTTTGTAGAAGGCAATGTCTCTTCTAGTTTCATATTTGATATAAAATGGAAGGTTTCCACTTTGTTCAATAGGTCCTGACAAGATGAATTCTTTCTGGACTATTTGCAGATCATCAACACTTGGTCACTTGAAGCCTAAGTCAGTTTCTTGAAAAAATTTTATTTTGCACATTTCTGAATTTGCATCATATTCTGTTACTTATCCTATATACCAGTTGTCATTATAATAGACACCGAAATATTTCTCCAACTCTATGAAAGTTACACTACTTTTCGAGAAACCATTGACTTTTGATTCCAGGATACCAACTTTAGTTTTGAAGGGAATATCATCTCCAATGTTTAAAAACAGGTTAACACTTGAAGAGTCTGTTTTTTTATACAGTAGCAAGACTGTATGCCTTTGAGCTCATTCATTGATTCGAAACCTTTCTCAACTGCAGCCAGTTCAAGCAGAATTTCTTTCTCCTTTACAAAAAGGCATTTTATATTTATGTCTGCTGCATCCACTTTGAAAACTCAATGACACTTTTGATGATGGTTTGTCCCTGCAGCACCTTCTTCCACACATGATTGCTTCAAAACTCCACCAATGCCATCATGAGGCCCATTTCCGTGGTACAAAGCAGTTTAGTTCCACTCGCAAAATATTGTATTAGAAAACAGCAATGATATGCTATATAGATTCTTAAAATGTGCTGATGCACTATCAGACCAATGCAATGAGCGTTATATTTGTTGCAAACAATTAACTTGATTATTCATTGGGAGTTTTAATATTATTCCTTTTCCATTTTCTCATTTTTAAAAGGAAAGCAAAATTCTTGCAATATGGGCAGCAGCATACTTTGATCTACATCCCCACAGTTTCAACTTTTGAGGGACGAAGTTCACAAAATTCAATGTTAGGGTGATCAATTCTAAATAACTGAAATGCATCTTTTAAGTTGTACATTAACAGACGTTTCTGCAAACGCACTTTTTTTTATTGGTCTCTATATTTCGAATGAACTTTACATCTTTTTTCCAGGAAGTTGTCTTGATGCATCATCTCGATAGTAAAAAGCTTTCACACACTCGGGCCATTCTTCTTCCGAGGTTTAGTAGATGGAATTAAGAGTCCTACGTGTGAAGCTAATTTCTCCACAACTGCTTGCTTTATCCTTGGACAAGAAGGCAAAGACTTCTTAACTTTCCTTACTGCTTTTCCTAATGCTTGTGGTGATGAATATGCTCTAAAAGTCGGCAGTTGGCTCAGAGCAGATTCTGACTTTTTTTTGCTCTCATCTTTCACATTCTCAGTTTTGCTGCTTCAGTTTCTTATCCTCTTCTCTTTTCAGTCTTAAAGCTCTCATTCCATTTTTGCCTTTTATTTTATCTTCAAGCCTTTTCGCTTCACTTTGTCCAGCATGGCTCTTTCTTTTTCTTTCTGCTGTGCTTGGTCTCGCCATTTTGATTTCTGACAAAAAAAAAAAAAAGAGACTCTTTAATTTTTTAAAATATGTTAGCAATACTTTTTGAAATTTTAAAAGGCAGAAGTTATTTTAAAGAGTCAAAAATGATGTGGCTAACATAATAATATTTGTTACATTAGTCCCATTTGATAAGTTACATTAGTCACAAATAGAACTGCATTAAAATTTTTAAATGATTCATATTAGTTAGCTAACAAGTTAAGAAAATTCACAAAATAAAAATTCTAGAAGTACTCTCTGTAATTTAAGAGAGAAAATTAAGAATTTTGTGACTAATGTAACAAAGAACAACTAAGTAAAAATTTGTTGAGAAAAATATAATTACCTCTTAAGATATTCAGAAATTGTCTTCTTGACAGGCATTTAGCTGTACAATCTTCCAAAAAATGTATTCATTGAACAGGAAAAATGAAAATAAGTTTATAAAATAAGTTGCGAGCTAAGTAGAAAAAATAGGATTAAAAACACTCAAATACAAGTGTGTGTTCTTTCTAAAACAAAATTTAAATCAGCCACTAATGGAAAATTCTGTTGGCAGATCTAGAAACTAGAAATTTAACTGAAACAAATGCTGTATTACAGTTACAGTGAAATTTTATTTAGGTGTAAAAGGTAACTATTTTCATGGAATGACCCTATAGCAAAATACTCTTCAGACTCAAAAATGTTTAATGTGGGATCCAATTTCATCTAGAAAGGTTTCTGTCAAGATTCCAATAATAAACTTTCTACTTCTAATAACTTCTTCATAGTTACATTAAAAGTATTTATCTCGGCAATGATAATATAGCTATTACACGAATAGCTTCAAAATTAGTAAATTTATATTTATAATTTCATATAATTAAAAATTTCAAATTACAACAATGCCATTTACAAAGCACGAGATCACTGAAGGATGGACTAACTGCTAAACGTTTAAGTGCCAAAAGTGAAAATATTGGAAAATCAAAAAACTGTTCATACTAATGACTTCTTTACACACTCTTTTGAACTGCTTAGAGGACTACCAGACATTTTCATGTTTACCACATTAGAAAGCATAATTTATTTGACATCTTAACATGGAAAATGGTATTATGATTTTTTGGCACTTGTATCATTTTCTTCAATTTTAATAAATAATGTGTTTTATAATTAAACCAAATGGTGAAATTCTTTAATTATCAATTGTAATAAAACCACACAATTGATTTCCAAAGTTTTTACAAATTGTTTACAATGTGGAAGTTGCACTCAGGATGTATACACTTTCTTTTATGTGTAACCGATAAAACTGACCATATAATCCTCAAAAATCCATTCAGAAACGTAAAAATAATTAAGAATAATTTTAAATTAATGTTTAAAACTCGGTAAAAATCAAAACAAAACCACATGACCACAAAACATGACGTGATTGGCTATGACATCAAAAGTTATGCTGTCAGAACTTTCAGAGCATGCTTTACGCTTTTTCCCGTTGCTTTCAACATTTGCCATTGTTTTCATCTGCAATTTATCTTATTTTTAAAACTTAAACCTTTTGAAAAAATAATTTGTATTGTTTACGACCATATAATTACATTCGTTTCGATTATTTATTAGTTTAAAAAAATGTCAATCTTAGCCGGATTCGTCAAAACGCAATCGGATAACCTTCCAAAAATAGATGGCCTCTCCATGTTCTCATTTTTGGGAAAAAATCCTAATTTTTTAAAGAGTAGAACTGCGAGGAGCTAAAGCAAAAAGGTATTTATTTATTTTTTAAATTTAAATAATATTTTTAGTATCGTTTTCATATAAGCATTTCTCTATATTTACTTCATTTTCAATAACAATTTTAGTATTTGTCATAATCTTTCACCATAATTTGTGTAAAAACTGTTTTATTTTGTTCTTCTTTAAAGAAAATTAATGAGGTTTTTTGAAAAATTTAATTATAGTTAAAATATTTTTTAAAAGTTTTGCTGCATAAAATTATATATTGATTTATCTTTTATTTAAGAAGGCAAAAAATAACTAGTATATATTACAACCTCATTCTTTTCCTTTTATATGATTTTCAGGATTTTCTATAAATCATGCTCGTGTAATAAGAAAAGAATGCTAGTTTATTATTTTTAAGAACACAAAGTTATTTTTATCCTTGAATGCCATTTTTTAAATTTGATAATAATTTAAGTGATTATCAGAAAATAAAATCACTGACATTTAACATAAACTTTATAAATTTTAAATCTTAATTTACTTGAATGCACTTTCATTTGTAGCCAAAACTTATGACTTGCAGTAAAAATTCTGCCTTCTCCTTTAAGTATAAAAGAAAGGAAAGTCATCACATACATTTAAAATTCTTTTATAATTGTAAATTTTGTTTGTTTTCATTTAATATGACTTAGGTGAATAAAAAATATAAATGTAGTATTAAAATTAGAAATTAGTAAAAAAAAAAAAAAAATTTAATGTTATTTTATTTCTATATTCAGATTAGGACGTGAAAGTTATAGCGATAGTGCTATAGGATATGTTCAGGTAAAACATGGAAATAATTTATGTACAGTAAAAGTCATTGTAACACCTCAACACAAAATATCCAAATAGATGGATATGGAGTAACAGTTATTTGTAACAAAGAAGATGAAGTTCTTCTTTCTGCTCTGTGTGATAGCTGTGCAGCTTCTTTGGGTGAGTACATAAGCATTCTCCTTTCCCGATTTAAATTATATGCATTTTCTATAAAAGCATCAAAATATTTAGCTACTGCATTTTTTATTGCTTTAAATATGATTGTTTTGAATTAAACCTATAACAGGATTGAAAATATGAAACTTGTTCATAAATTAATATTTAATCTGTTACTTCATATCATACTGAATAATAAATTACTTTATCTTAATATGAATAAAAGTCATTGTGGGTATGTATGTTTGTATCTATGTTCCACACCTCCTCCTAAACCACTGCACTGATTTTAACCAAACTTTGCACACTTATTAATTAAGACAAGGGGGAGATTACTGTCAACTTTTTAAAGTGCAAAAGTTAATTAAACAGTCAGTTAATGAAAAAATAACTGAAACCGTTTTTCCGCTGAAAGTTAGGAGCAAATTATCCCCCGAAAATTATTTTTATACCATCTTCAAGTTCAAAATTTTACCTTTTTAATGATATCAATTTTATATCTGTGACATTTTTCTTTCAATTTTTATTAATTTTTCAAAATTTAATAAAAAATTGACACGCAAACGATTTTAAAATAAATCAAATTTAATGATACTAGAGTTGATACTGATGAGTTGCTAGGCAACAGTGTAATTACTTTGCCAATATTTTTTCTGTTTTTTCAAATATCATTTGACAATGTTTTCATTGGTTCTTCAAGAATTCTAAAGCTTATTTAATTAGATTAAAAAATCACTGCAATTCACCTGTCATTTTTACCTGCATTTCCCTAAGAAATAATAAATCCTTAATATATTAAATGAGAAAGTGTGTGTCTGTTTGTTACGCTTTCACGGCCAAACTACATGTGGAATAACTTATTTTTAATGTCAAACATCATGTGATCGTAAAGGAAGCTGCGATTATGTGATCTTTCTGAGAAAATAAACAAATAATTTATTTATGGAAAAGCTGTCAAAAAGCTGCAAGAAAAACTGTCGATTCATCAGTTACTTTTGGATTTCTTCCAGTTGCAGCAGCAACATTCAAAGACTGCTTCTGATTTCTTGCAATACAGATCATCTGTTCATCAAGCTATGGCATGAGCTGCGTTATGGACACAGCACAGCATACAAGAGTGCTCATTTCAAAAAGTTTAATGCCTTGCACGGCAAAGGGTTAAACCACAAGGTTGAAAAGTCTAGGGCAGAAAGGAGGTTACAACAGATATTTATAAGTATGACTGGCATATCCTAAACTCCGACATCAAATTTCACCAACACAAACTGGTAATGTCTCGTATCATATGCATAAATACTCATTTATGCATATGATACCTTGGCTGACAGTTTTTATATACATATATAATAGTAAAAAATAAGAAACACTAAAGTTGCCACAGACACCTTCAGCTTGAAATTAAGGCAAGTAAATATTGCTATATTGACATACATAACAAAAATAACAGCATTTTTTAATTCTCACTTTATTTAACAATTTGAAATAATCTGAAAAACAACTTTAAATTAAAATAAAAAAATACTAAACTGTTTAATGCTGTTAATAACTGATTGAAATTACTATAAAATACAAAACTTTCAGTGTTACTTTAAAAAATAGTGAATAGAATGGAATAAAATTTATATAATATTTTTACAATATATTTTGTTGCTACATCCTTTCATTGCTTGGTATTTTAAATATTTAAAAAAAAAAATTAGATGTTAGTATTTTTTCACCGATACAAATAATAGAAAAATAATTATTTAATTCATTTAATTTTTTTAAATTCAAAATTTGAGAAATAATTTAGTTTAAAATCAAAAGTAAAATGCTTTCAAAAAGTGGGTATTCAATCACTGAATATTCAGCATTCAATTTGTCAGAATACTAAATATTTGGCAAAATCACTAGATAGTCATTACAATATACTGCTATTTTATAATCATAACTGCATATCCTATAATCTGTCATCAAATCTAAATTATATAAATTCTTTAAGTCTCTAAAAAAATGACTAAATACTCATTAACATGCAATATCTCACAGATAACTTTGTTGTTTAGCACACATAATGGTAAAAAATTAATAATAAATATAATGCCTCTCATAGATATAGCTTAAAATTAAGGCATGTAAATACTAGTAAATAATGTATTGATAAGTATAGTAAAACATTTAATTTCTTATATTTTTTAAAAGAATAATAAATAAAATACAATTAAAATTATATACTTATACACAATTTTGGAATAGCACTTTTTTTATTTAAGATATCATTTTCACTATCGCAAGTTCATAAATTACGATTGCATATTAAATCATATACCAAAGAAAACTTGTAAATTTTCATAGAAAGATAAAAATAGCAAGATAGAAAACATTATTTTTGAAAATAATATTTTGTGTAAAGAATAAAGAACTGACGAACAATACAGTTTATTGACTGTATCATTTAGTTAGTAGACTGTATCATAGTGTTTACTTTCTATAGGAAAAAATGTTAGATTCCTATAAACTTCAATTTAGAGAAGAATGCAAGAATATTTTCTATTATAGAAACATGCTAAATTAAGCAAAGCTTATTTATGATAGTTACCATATCATACAATAAGTAATTTTCAATTTAAATGCATCATTTTTTTAAAAAAAAATTAATAACTCTAATAAATGGATAGATAAAAACTGTTTTCTACAAAAAAATGGTGTTATGAAATTAGTTTCCTGAAAAAGTGGCAATATTAATGTAATATGTCAGCTTTACATGAATCACCAATTTACTTCTTTAACTATAAAAAGATTCTATACAAGATTACATATTAAAATATTTATTATAACATCAGACAGCATTCTTTTATACCTATAAGAATGAAATTTAAGTAATTATTTCTAAGAAAAATTCATTGTAGGTACTAGTTTATAGGACAACTACTCATCTGACACTGAAAAGCCTCATTAAAGGCTTCAGTTAGGCAAAAGCTGCAGAATCTGGAGGATTATTGTTCTGTAATTATTATTATAGAGGGTACAAAAAAATTATTGCAAAACCAACTGCTATCGGTTCAAGACACAATTCAACGATCATAGTTCTTATTCAAAACGGAACTAATCAAGGAACTACTTACGTTTTTCATTTAGACATGCACAACACAATAATTCACAACCATTATAACAAAATAGATAACAGCAGATTTGTTCTCTTAATACACTCCCTAATATTTTTCCACTAAAATCAAAAATGTTATTCAAAAAGTACATAAATACACTGATTTACAAACAAGTTGTTTCGAAATACAGGTGTTGGTTTTCAATATTACGTACCGTAAAAAGACCAAGTAAAATTATATAACTACAATTTATTTTATTTATGAAGCATTCACCGAGCTGTTCTGGATAAAATTTCACTTACTTCATTATTTAGTTCGTTGAAACTAAAATTTGAACACTCCAAACAAAAACTTAAAATTATGCGGCTACAACCATGGCAACAACACTGGAGAAGCTGAAATATTAAAATTGCAGTTAAAAACATGATGGCTACAAAATATATATAAATTAATCCAAGATAGGACAGTAGCACAGTTATCAACGTTAAAATTTCAGAAAAGTAATACATAATATTTACTGTCGAACTCAAAATTTCGCCATAGCATAAAACTGTCATTTAATCGGATGATTTGTGGCGATTCAAATCACTAGCCGCTGTGCGAGGTTGCCGGCTTTTGTTCCGGTTTATCAGCTGCAGTAGCGAATCCAGAACTCGGGTCTGGGGGAGGGGCTGAGGTCATAAAAATTTTGTTTCGTCACGACGAATGTCAAACCTCATGGCTTATGTAAACCAAAACACTTTAACTTTACAGACTTTACACACCTGGAAATGAGAATCATAAAGAACACTACAATACTTTCGATAATTTAATAAAAAAATACAATCAAATAAGTAGACAAAAAATGTTTTCGACCGCGTCAACGCTACAAGTACAAGTGGAATGACTGGAAAATTAGGAAAATTTTCGAGCTTGTCTAGCCAGAAAGCAATGTTGTCACGTTTTATTATTTTTTTTTAAAAAAGGGAAATTAAGAACAAACAGTTGTAGTGATTTTTAAATAAAATCAAGAATTCTGGTTTAGTCTGGGGGGGACTGCAGCCCGATAGCCCACCCCCCCGGGTTCGCCACTGATCAGCTGTACAACTGATTTGCGGCCAATCAATCTCGTAAACTTTTCAAGCCAAATCAACATAAACAGACAATAATACAACTAAAATAGACAATAAAACAACATAAATAGGCAATAAAACAATATAAAAAAGGCAATAAATCAAATAATAGACAATCGGAAAATAATAAAACAACAAAAAATAGACAAGAAAACAACATAAAACAGGCAATAAAACAAAATAAAATAGGCAATAAATCAGCATATTTAGCGAATTTTACGCTCTTGAATTTCGTGTATAACTATTTTGAAAATTGAATAGATATCCCAGATTGCAATTTTAGTTTGCAGCAAGCTTGCCACAAATTTGTCATGACAAGAGTGCAAGCTTGCAGCAAGTTAACGAAAGCTCCGAAGTCACCATGAAACGAACTTGCAGCAAGCTTGCCCAAGAACCAAACACAACCCGGGATAGAACTCGCGACCTCCCGGTTTCGAAGCGGAGACGCTAACCATTGAGCCAGCTGAACTCTGAGGGGAGAAAATAGATTTCGCTAATACATGGTTCGATTCGATTCGTATACGATTTATTTTTAACTATTTTCTGGATTTCATTAATTTTTTGAGTTGAGAATATGATTTGAAGTCAAAGAGAGAGCGATTTTCGCTAATAACTACGTTTTGCTAGTAGAATAAACTATGAAATTAGAGTTCAAAAGTAATTACTTTAAAATGGGACAAAATGTCTAGTTATATTGCTCAACAAACACTGACTGTTTTTTAGATTTAATTTTGTTTATAAACGTTAAAATTTCAACATTAAGAAAAAGGCGATATAGTTTTCTTTAAAGTGAGAGTGATATATTTAGTAAAAAGATGGAAAATGTTTCAAAAATTTTTTTTATAAAAAAGTTATTTTTCTCACAAATTATCATTGATTTATTGAATTAATAAAAAAGAATTACGGTCTAGGAGATGCCATTAAAAATCGGATGTTTTTTAAAACAGAGACAAAGATAATTATCTCTTTATTGTGCTATCTTTGCAGGAAGCTTGTTTTGCAAAATTGCAGCAAGTTTGATTTGCAAATAGGTGGCGCTATTTGTCACATCCAACTTGCTACAAGTTCGATTCAAGTTTGACGCGTCAAATTTTGCCATGACAAGTCAAAATCAAACTTGCTGCAAACTTACGTGCTATCTGGGATTTATGAAAAGTTGAAAATGGTTGTATGAAATCCACTAGCGGCTCAAAAGCGACTTTGCTGTGGATGGGATGGACGAATCCATTTTTTCCGCAGGTAAGCAGAGTAGCGCGGAAGCCAAGTTGGGTATTAATAATCGTCTACATTTCTTCACAGCTGTGTCGAGATTCAGGGCGGGAAGCCAGATTGAGGATTTATCGCTCGAAAGCCGTGCCACGTCAGTCATTTTGTTGTCGGCGAGCGCGGTGTCGTTTTTACTAGTGTTTCTTACCATAGTTTCCTGAGTCATTGATGTCAGAAATAATGAAAAAAAGATTAATTTAAAAAACTACCTTTTCTGCTCAAGACCATGCTGAATCTTTCTCCAGCCAACCAAATACTTCAAATTTGTGTCCAAGTGATGTGCCCATTTCCACAAACTTACTGGATCGATCTGTGAATGTAAACAATATCGGTAGAAAAGCTGAAACTGTATGGGCTTTAAAAGTTTTACATTCACATTATTTATACAAATCTTGTGAAAATGTAAATTACATTTTGAAGACTATGTTTCCAGACAGCGAGGTAGCCAAAAATTTCATCTGTGGCGGAAAGAAAACTACATATATATCGGTTTTTGGTATAGCGCCGTATTTTTTATTTTTTTATTGAAGGATAGAGTAAAAAGCAAAACAAAGACGTATGCACTGCTCTTTGATGAAAGCATGAATGAAGTAAACCAAACTGAACAACTAGGATTGCCACGTAAGGTTTTGGGACAGAGGCGCCTCTGTGCCAAAAACTTCCGACAGGGGAGCAAGCAAAGTTGTTCTAATTTAGGTAACTTCAAAATAAAAGATAATAATTAATTTTATATTTAATTAGAGGTAATTAAGTATTAATTAGCGAATTTGATTACAATAATTAATTAATTGGAAGATTTAGGTATTTGTATAATGTCGGTGCAGTAAGAATTGTCTGACTGAACGACAAGCAATAATAGAAAATGAAGAATTATGAACCAATCTCCTAGGAAACGAAGTCTACCGCACTGATATTGGCAAAAATTTGCAGATTATTATCTAAATCTTATAACAAACTTAAACAATACCTGAAACAAGTGAAAATAATTATTAACAAATTTTAAACCTATAAATGCATGCCTTCATATCTCTACTAATAATAAAGGAGAATGTGTGTTGTGTGTGTATTGGCTCTCTATAAGGCAAACCGCTGGACCTAAAGCAACGAAATTCGGCACAAACCTACTTTGGAGGGAGAGAATGTGCACCTCGGAGCTCTTTTTGAAATTTTATTTAGAATCTTAATTAATTCAAAATTAAGCGAAATTTTGGCGTTTTCCATTAATAACTTTCGAAAATATTACAGCGCGAAAATCATTTTTACGCCATCTGAAAGTTTAAAAAATTACCTTCTTAATGATTTCGATTAAGTTGCCGTACAAGTTTTCCTCTAATTTTAATAAATTAAAAAAATGTTTTTGGCATATTTTACAACAACACTTTTCATTGTTGCAACGCAATCCAAACTGTTTTTATTGTTAAAACAAAATATTTAATTGTGTGTCGCTCTTTCATTTTTGAAAGATGAGGTAATTTCCTAATACGTTTTGCTTTCATACTTTATTTCATGAAAATTATTGTAGAATCTGTAAACAAAGCTCTCTGAGATATTACGAATGTTAAGAAATATATCCATTAACCTGAATGATTATGGTTGCTATCTTTGCATTCTTTTTGGCAGCTATCAGCCAACTATCATGCCGCCAGTCATAACATGTTCTGCGTCATTTTAATGTTGAAATTAAATGCAGATTTTACAAGAGGAATAAGAATTTTCGAAATGTATTGCAAAATAAAACTTTGGCAGAGTCCCTCAGCCTCTACAACCGCCAATTCCCCACTTTATTTCACCACGTTGCAAACTGCTAGCTATTGATATTACGGTCGAACAGTCTGTCACCGAGTGAGGCTAGTCTATATATTTAAAATAATTTGAAAAATCAAAGGAACAATCCTCAGCCCTAAGCAATGGACCGATTTTGACGATATTTATTTCATATCAAAGCTTATGACCCCTAGAAATGTCATCAAAGATTGCCTATTCCTCACTGCCCTCCATTTTCGAGAGATATCCTAAAGATACTTCACTGCACATTCTCAATGGGAAAAACTCTTGAGAAAGTCCCCCAACCACTGGGTCGATTTCTCCAATTTTTATTTTATACTCGGCGACCAGCTTCTTCGCCGGGAATATAATTTCAAATGATTCTCTTATGCGTAATTTTATATTCTTGGTTTCCTTAACAAAGTAATTTTTAACTTTAAATTGCGATTTAACCCGCGTTCTTTTCGTATCCGATTTTACTTTCTTATTCCTAATAAACAAAACAGATCTCTTAATAGTATTACAAACTATATTACTGATGACCTGTAAAAAGTATTGATCTTTATTTGATGTCAGCATTTTACTTAGTCAGTTTGTGTAATACATTTAGAAAGTAATTATATTTGAATAATTTTTCTGCATTACGCAAGAAGTGTACAAAAAAATTTGGACGGAAATTAATCATTTGTAATGAATTTAAAATACCACCTCTATCTTTTATCATTAAAAGGTTTTATACTTAATTCAGAAAATCATTCCTATTGCTTCAACCGCTATTTTCCTATTGATCGCGAGATAAGCTTTTTAAATCCTTTCCATCTGACCGCAAATGACCAACATTGACTGTCCTTTCATTGTTGACAAATGACCTCTTAGCCGCGTCCTCTCTCGTCCCCCCGCCCTTCCTCTCTACCTTTGGTCGAAAAGAGAAACGGTCTCCTTGAGCGATCTTGACCGCAGTTAATGACAATTTAAAACCTTGTAAAATTGAAAGTAATTTTGCACAGTGCTGTCGCGGCATTTTCATACTGAAATCAAATGCGTATTTTGCAATTAGATATTAGATGACACATGCAGTTACTTGACTCTATTAGGGGCGTTCCTGTAGACATTTAACAGAACAGAAGCAAAGCTACTAAAAGAACACAGGTTAAGTGTCTATAACAATTTGAAGTTTAAAATTGCTTTTTCAAAGGGACTATGAAAATCAAATTATGCACAAGAGATTCAATTGAATTTATATTCCCGACGAACAAGCTAGTCGAAGAGGGCGGGTATTATGCAATACACCGAAACCTCTCTGCAGTGGTCACGCACCGTTCCCAGAAAAATTGGCAGCTCTAAAAGGTTATTATGTTTGGGAGTAGGAGTATAAAATATTTAAATAAGACCTAATTCGTCATTTCTGATAAATCTAATTTTAAAAATTATCCAAAGAAAAAAAGTTCTTTTATCCGAACATTGCTCTCTCTCTATATTTCTTTTTTCAGAAAAAAAAGATAAAATTTGTGTCTGCTTGGAGCTTTCAGCTCTTTCGGAGGCCACCTTTTCAATTTTTTAAATTTATATCTATAATTGTTTCGTCGGTAGTTGTTGAAGAAAGGCAATAATATCGTTTATTTTTCCTAAAGTCGTTGAGCTGAAAGTTTCATTCACTGATGGCCGCGACCATATTAACAAATTTTTTGGCAGAGTTCGAATCAGCACCTGAAAGGCACAAATGAACTCTTTAATGCCTAAACCCGGTAGAGAGCGAAATTCATTTTCCTCTTCACATTGGGAAAGGAATGATTAATTTCTATCTGATTTCCGGTGTTGTTTTTGAGTGTATGAATATTTTTTTCTGTCTTTCCTCCGTTTTTTCTTTATAAAATGTCTACGGTCGGAGAGACGAAAGGAAAGTATTTCATTGAAGTTGAACGCGCGACAAACCCGACTGCTCAGAGAAGTGTGATGGTCGTTAATAGATTTTATTTTAAGATTATGTCAATGGGCCGAAAAATTCCTCGTCGAATAAAAATGGCAGTTGAGGGGAATGGCCACTATTTATAGCCGCATTCTTGTGCAATTCAGATACTTTAGTTTTACCTAATAATTCCTCCGAAAAGTGATCGAAACTGTCGATAGAAAAAACAGAACATACAAATTTTCTTCCGTCTTGTTGATCTCTTAGCCGACCGACTGAAAACAACCGGCAAAATGCGACATCTGATTCATTTGTCTCCTTGTCGCTTATTCTGTCAAATGTGGTGCGTACTACTGACCGAATGGACGACAATTTAAAAGGATATCGATCATTCTGTGACTTAACAGTTAAACATTCCTCAAATTCGGACACAAATCGCTTATCTCGATCGTTTATTATATAATAACTTAAAGATTGGATTAAAATTATTAGATTCCTTGATATCCTGCTCTCAACATCTCCCAAAATCGCAAAGACTTTTGCCGACGAAAGTCTTAATTTCTCGCCGACGTGGGGGCAAGAGGTCAATGGGGGGGGCGATTGTTGGGACCATAATAAAATAACCACACGCTACTATTCTTCAGATTTTTTGGGTTATGTTACCTCAGAACTTTTAAAATAAAAGTTCAATGAGAAGTGCTTAACCCTTGGGTGCAAAAAGTCTACTTCAATTATCAATGGATGGCCCCAATGTCAACCTAAAAGTGCTTGAGATGATGATGACGGAGGAAATGAAAAACAAACTCAACACAAGTCTATTAAATGTAGGTACATGTGGCCTGCATGTAATGCGTTCAGAGGGTGGTTGCTCGGCTGCTTTTGCAGAAGTAGAGGAAGCTGCATCAGCTGCCGACTGGTTATTCAAAGATTCTCCTGCTCATACGGAGGATTTTGCTTCTTTAAAACCCGATGTAAAATTTCCACAAAAAATTTGCAAACACAGACGAGTAGAAAATGAAAATGTTTTAGTTCGCTTCTTAAAAATTTTGCCGGATATCAAAAGTTGTACAAAAGAAATTGAAAAAAAAAAAAAAAACCTTCCTCAGCCAAACAACAAATCATTTTGAATATTTCAAGACATGATCAAGGAAGAACTATTTTCTGCAAAATGCAACTTTGTTTTATCCGTTGTGAACTTTTGAACTTTTTAAAAAACTTTATCAAACTGATAGGCCAATGTTACCATTTTTAAATGGTGACCTTTACATTCTATTGAAAGATTTATTGCAGAGATTTTTGGAAGAAGAAACCCTTCCGAAATCCTCAATCAAATAATTAAGTGTAAATGTTGAAGATCAAGAATTGTATAAAGATGCAACCAAAATTAATATCGGTTTTGTCATCAGAAAAAACTTAAAATATTTAAGTAACGAGAAGTTCATTAGTGAAAAGAATATAATGGAATTTTATTTAAACTGCAGGCAATTTTTATTAAAGTTAACAAAAAATAATGGAAAAATGTTCCTTCTATTATTCTTTAGTACGAAATCTGTCCTGTTTATTATCCTCGTGTATTGTTCATTAATAAAGAAACAAATTTAAACAAACTTCAAAGTTTTTCTTTATTTGACCAATGCAGGACGTGTCAAAGAAGATTGTGATAATATTCTTAAAGAATACAGTAGTTTTGTTGCAGACTTTAGCTGTAATGACGGTTTTGAACCGCTCGTAGATCGACTTGATGTATTTTACTACGAGTTTCTTTCAAACTTAAGGTATTCTAAATTATGGAACGTATTTCAAGTTCTTCTGCTTTCGCATGGGCAGGCAGGTGTTGAGAGAGGATTTTCAATTAACAAAAACCTACTAGTTGAAAATCTTGGGGACGAAACAATTGTGGCCAAAAGAATAATTGATGACCATTTACGATTTGTTGGTGCACTTAAAAACTCATCATTTCCAAGGAACTCATTATTTCAGCTGCAGGCGCTCATCAAAAATATGTATCATATCTGGAGAAGCAAAAAGAATAAAACCGGTGGTGAAAAAAGAAAACTCCTAACCGAAAGTGTTAAAGATTTAAAAAGAAAGAAGAAACGTTTGGTAGATGGTATTGAGGAACTTAACAAAACTTCTCCGATGATTATTCGGAAAAGGCCCAAAAAAAAAGCAATCTTAGCCTAATATCAAAAGCAAATGCCTTAATGCGTCATGCTGAAGAAAAAGTCAGTGAACTAAAAAAATGTGGCGAAGACCTTAATGAAATATATATGACATTGAAAAATATTTAAAATAAATAAATATGATTTAGAAATTTTTTGTTCTGTTTTGATTATAGTAATGTTTGTCATGCTAAGTACATTTTATGTCTAATACTAATGCAATTTTAAGAGAAATCAGGCATTATAGAAGGTAAACAATTAAGTTTATTTATGAATAATGGTTGTTAGTAAGTAGGGGAGAAGGGGGCTAGTGTGGACAACTTGAATAATTTCCGCTATTTTTCAGTCAAAATTGTTCTGAAGGTTTTTCAAGGGCCAATAACACTGATATAAACTTTATGTGCTGTTGCATGACAGAACGCCGCCCCACGTCCCCGTGCCTGATGCCTGCAACGGTTGCATGACAACGCACTTAATAGTTTAATAGCATTTATAAAATTAGGTTTTCATTGTGCAAAAATGAGTTTTTTTTCCTAATTACTAGAAACCTACTTTATTTCAATATTTGTTAAATGATGATATACTGATAAATAAATGATTCACATGACTATTTTGATATAGCTTTGCTCAAATGATTTAAATTAACCAGTATTTGTTTATAAATAAATGGCTCATAGAGAGCTAGTGTGGGCACATGGTATGGTGGAATTACTGCGAGACATGTTCACTAGACATATTTAAGCTTTCAGTGTTAAGTGGAACGCAAATGTTATATTTTGAGCCATTTTATTATTAACTAAGTTGTTTAAAATTTATTCACGAAGATTCTATTTTTTTCTTATATATTTTTTAGGCTTTTATATTAAATTTATTGCTGGATGAAATGATAATTTAATTTCACAAGAATTTTATTGTTTTAACTCGAGTAAATATTTATTATTTAAAATTATTAAGGCGACACATATAAAACTTATTTTATAGTAGAATTAAAATATTCACAAATTACTTTTAATTTTAGGCTCAGCATGAATCCAGTTCTACAATTTAAATGCAATTGTGCCCGTGATTTATCTAAAAGAACTATTAAAAAGGCTGAATGTAATTTTAAAGGAAAAAAACGATTCAGGATCGCAAAACATTACTGTTTAACAAAAATTGATTACTTTATAAAAAGAGTAAAAATAGCAAGACCAATATAAGGGTGTCAGGATTAATAGATTCTACACAATATATTGTAGTTCCTAATTACAAATATATTGGGATTAACATTAATTAAATATCATTTAATAAAATTAACATTTGTAGAAATTATACCTTTTAGGTTTAAATTGAATTTCATTGTGGTTTTTAAACATACACTTTCCATAGGTTGTATTACATTTTATATATCCAAACATTACATTGTGTATACATCCAACTATTGGACCTTCTTTACAATAAATCTTGTTGCTTTTAAACACATATTAACCATTTGCACTCTTATGTTGGGTGAGTCTCGACATTTTGAATGATGCATCTTTTACTCATTCTCATTGGATAGCACTTATTATGAAAGTCATACAACAGCAAAACACACAGATTAATTTTTTAGAAATTGAAACATTTATATAAATTCAAACTTCCTCAAGCATAAATCAATCCCTATACTCACACATGTGTATTGCATCATTATCTTTAGGAGTGCAAAGGGATTTTCATTTGCACTGATTTTGTGAAATATATTACACTAGTCACATCTCTTGTTTCCATAGCTTTGCATATTGTAAATTCCATGCAATCAGTAAGAATGTTGCATTTATTATGTATGTGAATGATATTATATAATATAATGTATTTCAGCAATAAAAATCAGAATTGTATTTTCCTTTGTTATAGGACGCTGAAGGTTATCAAAGGTGGTTACGCATGGAAGCCTACATTTCAATCACTATGACAATGGTTTACCCCGTATATCTCTTGGAAAGACAAACATGCGGAAAGCCTATTACTCCAGGACGAAAAATTAGCTGTGACTTTGAGATATCTGCATCTGTAAGATTTAGTTTTTGGCTCCCTAAAGCCAGACATTTTACTTTACAAACAAAGATAGAGATTTTTTGAATAATTTTTTTACTTTTTTTTAATGTCTTCCTTTTTTGCTTATCATATAGCTCTTTTTCTTAAGTAGTACAAATCTTTCTGCCATTCTTATGTAGCACAATAAACTTTTAGCTTTCAGCAAAGAATTACTCAAAATATTCAAATTTCTATTAAGATTCTTTAATGAAAAGTACAATTCTACAACTTTTTTATGTTCCTTTCCTTATAGGGAGAAACACAAAGTTCATTGGCATATCAATTTGGAGGGATTCTGCATTGACTTTTGTCCCATTAATGAAGGAAAAAATTAAACCTGGAGAATTGGCTAAAGATCTGAGGAGAAATTTTTCAGAGAAACTGGTGCCGTATCATGGCAGGCTGATATGTCCTATTGCATTAATGAGTTTAGTTTTGATTTTTTTTTTATCTATGTATATATGTATAAGACTATAACTGTCATTATTATGTGTTTTATGTTTGATTTGTTGCTTGTTCATGCATCTTTAATCATTTCATTTTAAAATTTCACTCTTCAATTTTATAATATTTTTTGACAAGCAAGAAGTGCTATTTTTTGAATTAATTTCAATAACTCCTTCAAAATTTTAACTTTTGAGTTACGTTTGACGATTAGCAGAACCGTGGTTATGATTATAATAAAATGGAAGCAAATATACTTCACACAGAATTAGTTTTTACCAAGAGGTTTTGAATAAAGAAATCTGTAAAATAAAAATATTTCCTGTCATAAAACATATGTTATTTTGTTTGTTTTCAATCAATGTTAAAATTTCTCTCATTATATCTCATTTAACCGTCAAATTGACGGAAATCTCTGAATGAAGAGATAATTTGCATCCATATCATACCATAACGGATTATTTTCTAGTTTGAATAATAATAATGGCTACAAGAAACATTTCGTGTTTAAAAAAATCATACATTTTTTTTTACATGGTGTTTTCAAATCTTCTGCAGATTTATATGCAAACTAGCTGCATTCAGCAAATATCATGTCAGGCAAAGCTAGTGAGCCTCCACAATAATCATGATTTTCTTAACAAATGTAACCTTGTTTATAAATTTTCTAGAATGTTTGTAAATAAATCTTGCCAGAATTAGTGAGTCAATTCTTGTATATAAATATACTGGAAACACATAAATCTACTACTACAGCAGAAATCCAAAACATCTGAACTGATTTTCTTAAAATTTTGCTTATGAATTTATAGGCATCTACAGGTGTCCAACAAAGGACTCCTGATTTAAAATTAAATCTCAGCAGAGATCGAATAGAAGATTGAGGGAATGCTTCTGAGAGAGTAAAATCTATACAGAAGTTTCAAAATTAGTCAAATCTTTGACAGGTGGCGCTGTAGCGTGCAACGCATTCAGAGTCCAAGAAGAAAGCTGTAAACTGTCCTATGCAAGCACGAAATGCACATTTTGAATCGATTGTGATGTGGTTGCAACGATTGGCTTGAAAATGACAGTTTACAGCTTTCTTCTGACTCTGAATGCGGGATGCTACAGCGCCACCTGTCGGCAAGATTTGTGACTATCTTTGAAACTGCTAGCACGAGTTTTCCTTCATCGTCTCCTACATCTTTCATCATCAAAATTAAATAAATTCTTTTCCAGAAATGTAAAGTTTTAACTGCAATTCCAATCCAACCTACTCACTTTGATCTGAAATACTACGAAGCATATTTACGTGATAATTATTCAAGTTTTTTTTCAAATAATGTAACTCATTTCACACACTATCAGTGCTCTTGTAGCTTTTGGAAAAGATAGGATGGGTAATCAGTCAAAATTTCTATTTTACGAAAATATTAGACATTATAAAACCAGTCTTTTCTCCAATTACTTATTCATAATGTTTATACATAAATCTTATGTAAGAAGTCATCTTTAATTTAGTAAGATACTTTCATGTGAAAGTTTTATAAAATTGATTTGTCATATCTATCTGTGAGACTATATTTTACAAATTAAGAAGCTTTCAGAAATGAGATGATTTTATAGCATTATAAGTATATTTTTCTTTAAAAATATTGAATATGACATGATATTTTATCCACAGGCAAAATATGCATATTGAATAAGTAACAACAAAAAAGAATGCATGTTTATAGAAAAGTTACTTCTCTTAAGCAGCTATCAAGTAAGAGGCACCTGCTATTTTCTAAATTCTTTTCGAGGTATATAATTTCCCATTTTCATTTCCAGAAAAATGAAATTAAATCCTATTATTTTGCTGGACATATTGATATAGGATACTATCTTCAATAAATGTACCAATTACTGCATTAGTACACTATGAAATCCCACCTGATAATATTTTTATCACACAAAAAGAGGACACTAATTCAACACAAATAATGAAGAATTTTATTTAAAACGTTTCTTTTCTTCATCAGGACATAGTACAGACATTGAATGTATCTTGTCTGAATAAGCCTGCTACTTCATCCTCCACTTGAACCTGAAGACCCCTGCAGGTGTATCTCTCTCCTTAAATTACCTAGTGCATTTTCAAGTATTCTAGAATAAAGTAAATTGCTGAAACAAGAGAAAAAATATGTAGACAAAAATTCTCAATATAAAATGTAATGGTACAATTATGATTATCTAACTACTACTACAAATCTTACATTATTTTGACACAAGTTTCTATTTATACATTTGAGAGTAATAACAAAAAACAAAAGACAGGACATAGTGAATGATTGAAATAATAAGTAGGAAATTAGCTCGGCATACAATATCTGAGTCTTCAAATCTAATTCTCATAAACAGACTTGCAGACCTGAGCATCTTGCTGGAATCAAATCTGAAACTCATGATACATCTAGATTTTATCACCAAAGATGGTCATCAACATAATAAAAACTTTTTATCTTAAAAACAGTTCTCTTCTTCTATCGAGGCGATTGCAATCCACACATACAAACATGGCCAACCTCTGGCTGAACCTGAAGCCCGCCAGTTCTCTCCTCCTTATGATGACTCGCGGGTAAGCACCTCCTTGCGATTATTCTAGAAAAACACAACATAATTGCCGAGAGGAAAATGAAAATGAGTTGACGACATAAAATTACATACTAAAATGTAATGCACCAGTTGTTTATTAAGGCAACGTTTACAATAAACTTGATTATTTTAGACTCAAAGCTTCATTTATGACTATTTGAGATGTAAAAAAAAACAAAGATGAGGATGATGATAGGTATTAGAATACATAGTTAGAAAGCCAAATTGAGTCAGATATAACAATATCTAAGACTTCAAATCTAATGTCTCATAAATGACTACAGACACTGCGACTCTGCATGGAATCAAATTGGGGAAATCTTCCACCTAGAATTCTTTATCACACAAAAGAGAATAAATTCGATCAAATATAATTTTAAATTCTTATTTAAAAAACGTTTCTTCTTCTATCAGGCAGATCTAGCTCAACACACTGAAAATGTTCCAATCCTGCTTGAAATCTGAGCCCTAGCAGTTTCCTTCCTCCTCTTGTGATGATATCGACCGGTAGGGTTTAGCACTTTATGAAGTATTTAACCTAAAGGAAATAGTTAAAGTACGAGAAAAAATTATTGACGAATAAAAAATTTACATATAAAATGTACAGCAATTATGATGTTAGATACAACACTGTACACCTTAGCATTATTTTTGAACCAGCTTCATTTATCCATATTGGAGATAGTAAAACAAAAAAAAAGATATTGGGGATAATAGAGTAATTTATAAATAATAGTTAGAAAATATGGATGGATATAACAGATTCCACACAAACCAATGTCTATCATAAATAGATCTGCAGACACTGTATCTTTACGAATCAAACTCTGTTCAACTTTCACCTGATAACATTTTATCACACAAAAGAATAACCTGTGATCACACAATACCAATTTTTATTTAAACGTTTCTTTTCATTTATCGGGCAGATTCAGTCCAACGTTACATTGAAAGAATACTCTAATTCCCTGAATCCTTGAAGCCGCTGTACGGTTTCCTTCTCCTCTTTGATGTATACTGACGCAGCTTAAGTTTGCTTCTTGAAGTATTCCTAGAAGAAATAACAGAGTTAAATTATAATGCAAGAGAAAAATAATTGACGAATAAAAATTTACATAAAAATGTAATAGCAGGTAGTTTTTGATAAAGGCTGCTATTAGAATCTCACATGTATTCTAGGATCAAGCTTCTATTTATACATATATTTGAGATAGTAAAATGAAAAAAAAAAGACATGGGGATATGATGAATGGATGGAAATAAAGTTAGAAATTAGCACAGATATAACAATATCTAACTAATCTAATTCAACTCTACAAATAACATGGAACACAGACACTAGTATTGTGGAATCAAATCAGAAATTCACCTGATAATTTTTATCACACAAAAAGAGATAATTTTACCAATCATACACTAAAAATTTTACTTTAAAAAACGTTCTTCTTCTTCTATCGAGGCGAATTCCAGTCAACACACTGAAAATGCTCCAACTTTACTGAACCCAGCTGCTGCAGTTCTCTCTCCCCTTTGATGATACGACTCAGGTGGTTGACATCTGCGGTATTCTTCTAGGTGTCAGTTAAATTTAGTCCAAGAGAAAAATAATTGATCGAATAAAAATTTACATAATAAAATGTAATGCAATTAGTTTTGATATACAGCTGCTATTATAATCTTGCATTATTTTGAATCAAGCTTCTCATTTCATATCATATTTGAGATATTAAGAAATGTAATAAAACAAAAGAGGAGGCAGATGATGACATGATGGAAATAATAAGTAACATTATGGATAAAAATGATCTAACACTAATGCTCTGCATAAATAGACTATACCAGACACTGAGTACTTTGCTGGAATCAGAATCCTTACCCTGAGGGTACATATTTAGCGCACACAAAAGAGAATACCATTCGCATCAAATCATAATAAAAATTTTATTTAAAACAGTTTCTTCTCTATCAGGGCAGATTCATACAAATAAATGCTCCTAATCTGCTGAACCAGCACCGCGAGTTTCCTCTCCTCTTTGATGACCAGGTACGCTGGTATGATTTTAGGAGTATCCTGAAGAAATACAGTTAAATTTATGCCAGAGAGAAAAACAATAGACGCAATAAATTATATATGCAAATGCTAAAGCAAATTAGTTTTTAGTACAATCATCGCTATTAGCAATCTTTGTATTACTTTGACGATCAAGCTCCGGGTATTATACATTTCATAGGGATAGTTAAAATAAAAAATCAAGACAAGATATGATGAATGATGGAAATAATAAGGTTAAATTAGTCGGATATAACATATCTAACTAAATCTAATGTCCCATAAAGATCTGCAGACACTGAGTATCTTTGCTGGGAATCAAATCCTGAAACTACCTGTCAGTAATATTATCACAGTAAAGAGAATAATCAATAAACATAACATAAAAATTTTATTTAAAAACGTTTCTTCTTCTATTAGAGGAATTCAGTCCCACCTACTGAAAATGTCCATGCCACTGAAGGCCACAAGCGCTTGGTAACCCTTTTGCGAGCTTTCTCTCCTCCCTTATGTATAGATACATGACCGCAGGGTTACACTCTTGGAAGTTATTCTGAAGAAATACAAGGAATACAATTTAGATTCAAGAAAAAAACATTTAAACAGAAAAATCTATACATATAAAAGTAATGCAAAGGAATAGTTTGATACAACTGCTATTACACTCGGTACATTATTTTTGAACAGCACTCTATTTATAATATTTGAGGATAAAAAATAAAGAACAAGACGAGATGCTATGAATGAATTAAATAATAAGTTGAAATGTATGTCGATATAATCAAACTAGTCTAAATCTACAATTCCTCTACAATAATTAGACTTGCAAACTATGTAGTTCCTTGCTGAAACTCAAATGTGAAACTGTAACGTAAAAGTGTAAAAGAAAAGATGTAAGAGAAAGAATGGTCACTGCACCTCCTTTCACCTAAATTTCAAAAGCCATATGTATCAAATAGGTTTTGATTCAGCCAAATATCTGTTAGGCATCAGTCTACATATATATTAACATATTTAATCTAATATAATGTCTTCATAAATGTACAAAATTATAGACTATTAATGCTTTTTACAAATTTCAGTAACACTTACTGTGAAACTCAGGAATGATTTCTACCGGAGATACTCTCTGTGGAAAGTTCAAATACATGAATTTATAAATAAATCACGTAATACGTTTGGGAAATGGAATTAATACTTTTCCATATCTCTTCAATAGGCAATCTGGGATTATAATTCACAATTAACTGGGATGATTACTGCAGATTAACTGGATTAATTTAAAACAGATGTTGGTTTATTTATTGAAAAAGATTCACATACATAAGGAAACGTACAAATTAGAAATATAGCACAATATGTTTATAACATATTCAAATAATGGAGAAATGCTGTTCAGTAATTCTTACCATTGAATAAGATATCCTCGCATAAATCAGAAGTGAACTTGGTGGACAGCTGCTTTAGAAGAAATGTACAGAAAGAATGAACATAAATGAAGCCAAGTGGCGAGTGTCTATTCAGGAAAAAGTTCTGCGGAACAGCGAAAGATAGCCTACCTGCCACAGTTAAATCGCCTAAGGAGGATCTGAACATTCTCACAGCGGAGAGATGATGGACTTATGTGGAGGATCGGTTTCTAGTCTCCACGTGTTTTGTTTTTTGGTGGACACAGGCTTCAAACAATATAATATTTTTTAAGGAGACAGACCTGACCCATAAGAGCGGAAGACGGCTTATTTAAACGGCTCACACTTGGTTGACCCGCCAGACTTTTAAGAGGTGTAAAAGCAAGGTATAAGAGAAACTTGATGCATCAATGAATGGATCCTGAGATTTCCAACATAAAGTCTACGTAGCTGGTATAACCGATTCCTGTATTCTCAGCACGTTTGCAGGTAAAAAAATTGAAAATTTTTGAGCAGACCTGGAGAGACAGAGATACACGGACAGGATCGGAAAAATTTCTTTAACTCTAGTCAGTACTGTATCTTAAAGATCAGGGATGGAACGGATGTCTTCTCTGCGACGACTTTCGTGAGGCTGCAACCATGTTCAGATGCTTTGAAGTTCAAATGGGAAGCAGATATTTCACATGACATTATGGCTGAACTGAGGATGATCGTCTTGAAGTGAGGATCCAAAAGAAGCAGCTGGGAAAGATCAGATGTGAATTAATTCAGTGAAACTAAATTCAATGGATCCAATATCTTGGCAAAGAAATCCTTCCGAGGAAAGTCCTGCTTAAACGATATTGACTCTTTGCGATTCCTTATATCTTAAAGATGGTGTTACTATATCCTTAAATTGGGAGATATATGGAGGCTTTTATCGAACATAGCTAATTCTCCTAAGAGCTAGAATTCAAGGAGTTCAGAATCATGATAACACAAGAGTGGGAGACATTTTGAAGTCATAGAAAACTTTGCGTAAAACTCGGAAGCGATTTTACTGGGACAAATTCCATGACGTTGAGAAATGGTGCAGGGAATGACAAGCTTTGCAAACCCTGAAAAGGACTGAAAATCAGGCAAAGGGAACTGGACTGGACTCAGCAGGGGCTTTCTTGATCAAAACTCTAAATTCCCCTGTGACATTCTCTTTGGAAGATGAGAGGAATGCGCCCCTCGCCAGCTAAATTTAGAAGCGCATCCCAGAAAGCATGCAGGCATCTTCCGGAGAGTGAGTTAAACTGTCCAGGGGAACAGATGGTTTCATTCACCACTCCAGGCAACAGAC
Source organism: Araneus ventricosus (assembly GCA_013235015.1). Lineage (NCBI taxonomy): Eukaryota > Metazoa > Arthropoda > Arachnida > Araneae > Araneidae > Araneus > Araneus ventricosus. The sequence goes on from BGPR01005865.1 coordinate 60,741, forward strand.
CTGCCATTTCAGGGAGGGAGATTCTAGTCTGAATCCATAACCAGGAGCGACGGAGGGCCCGGAATGATCCCCGAGTTACAAATTTGGGAAGGAACCATAAAAGGTGTCATTAAAGAAACTAGGAACAGTGTTAATACAGAGTGCAGAGGTCAGCCCAACACCAAGCTAAAAGTCATTCATATAATCGATTTACCTCATACAGTGCCATATCATGGTTATCGTAATGAGACTGCAGGGAAGTGCAGAGTCTTGAAGAGACAATGTTACAAAGCTATAAAGTCGTTTCTTCAGTTCTCTTTTTGTGACAAACTTGGAGTTTAACGTCATTTGACACTAGGTAAGGACAGCAGCCAAAGTTCGCGACAAAAGTAATTTACAACTTGGGACCTCAGAACTTACAATGCCTTTTTTCTGGTTCATGAACTTTCAAGTTGTCTACTCATTAAGTCACTTCCTGTTGAAAGAATTATAAAGGCAAGCTCTCAAGTCAAAGAAGGTCGGTTGATTTTTATTCTTTTCATCTTTTGATAAACCGCTGAGGCGCTTCTTGTTGGTTACGGTAATCTCTGCTGTGAATTTTCGAAAATTCTTTCTTAATCACCTTTACCATTTCTTTTCTTAGAATATTTGGCACAATAAAGAGCTTTATTTTTAATCCTGCTTATTGGATTTGCATTCACATGCACCACAAGACAATTTATTCAGTTATATAATTATATTTTGTGTTGATAAAAGACAAAATTGTTTCCATCAATAATGCCTTGAAATTACAAAATATACTATAAAATAATAGACACAAAAGAAAATTTTCCGACTTTTTTTTTTTTAATTGGAAGCTTTTTTTGGGAGAGGTTGGGGTTTTAATATTCATAGCAGGTAAAAAAAAAATATATTTGTAATTATTAAAATATATAGTGGAAAATTAATTAGATAAAAAAATCGTTTGATCATAAAGGAATTAATTTTAAAACATCAATTTGAGAATCATAAAAGAAACTAATTTTAAAATATCAGCCAGCACCAAATTCTTTTCTAATATTATAAAGCTGGAGTGTAGGGAACTGTCATGTTTATCTTTACTTCTAATATTTGCCTAACAGGAAAAAAGAATAATGATTAGACTTGGAATTCAATATGAGAGTGATCTTTAACGTTTATGATGTAAGTGTATATGTGTTGGTTTTACATGTTTGTGCTGTAGTAGACGTCAATAAATATATTATTTTTGATAAAGCTGCACGATTCTCACCACTATACTGAGATATCCACAGCAGTAACGGAGAGGACAAAGACAGACACATCGTGTTGGGGCGGATTCTTAGCAAATTCAGAGATTCTTTTTACTTAAAGTTCAGTTCAATTTCGATTCAGATTAATTTCGATGGAAGCCTGGGGTGAAAGCGATGGAACTTAGAAAGGATAGCACGGTGGCAGCTCGTGAACTCAAAACGAGGAGGTCTGCAGATAATATTTTCAAAATACAATTTTAAGAAACTTTATATAACAGTAAAGAGCGAATTTTATGTTGCATGTCAGATGTAAAATTTTCTAAAATATAAATAATAAACATATGACGCTTTGTGTTGATTTACTAACAGAAGTTAAGTAGATGTTGATGTGACGATTTTGGTAATGAAAGAGAAAATCAAAACTCACACTCCCTCCTCCTTCACTCCGCTAACACTCTTCCAAAATGCAAAACATTCTTGTTCAATTATTCTTGAATCATTGGCATATTCAAAGAAATCAAGCCCAACTTCTCAGCCGACCATCAAATCTAGCCAGATGTTTTCTGGTGACGCACAACAAACCCAAATCCATAAACATGTTGATTTAAACTAGCAGGCAGAATGAAAAAAAAGAGAAACCTTATTAAAGGGCATCTTTTCTCGTTCGAGAATTTGGCTTGGTGAGCAGTGACTTTCCAGCTAGCCGTCTTGGGATAATGCCTCCAAAAGCAGAAAGAAACCTCTCTCTCAGGATTTCTGTGCCTTATAGATGTACATTAGAAGTAGGGGGCAGAGTTTTTTACAGCTCAGATAAGCGTCTCTCTTTTCGTTTGGATTCATTTTCATGTCTTTTTTTTCAAGTTTTTTATCGCTTTTTTTTTTTATTTTGCTTAAGTCATTTTGCACTTTGTAAGGAGGAAGTAAGAAAGAAATGAATAAAACAAGAAAATACAAATTGAAAAAAATATTATCAGGGACACTCAGGACAGAAAGAATGGTCTTGCACAAACAGGCAATATGAATTTAGAAATATTCAGAAACAATGAGCAATTATTCACGCATTTATTCCGATGATGGTTGCTACAACTTGTGTGTAGGCACCCCACAAATTCTGCAAAATTTTAGTCATTAATGGATTCTTATGCCAAATTCCTCATCTAGCTTGTTTCAATTTTTGTTGATCGTGTTCTCCTTCATACAGACGAGACAAACAGATATGAACAAATATTCAGGTATATACACCTTGAGTAGTCATATGCCTACAATTTTGTGTATTAATACATATACAAAAGTTCATCCATCTAACATTTCATTTTCAGTTTATCTTGACTACGAATACATACAGACAGATAAACAAAGAGACAGAATTTACATTATTTGTTTAAAAATACTACAAAATTTTGTCTATATCGACTTAAAGAAGATTTATCAGTAATGTTCAGAACCTAAAACCTTAGAGCCAAGTAGTAAACTTAAAAAATTTTCAAGACTTATTTTAGTTTAACACTTTACAGCATTAGTTCAGATGTACCTCTGATGCTTGCACTATAGAACATCTCGTCTCTCAATCCTGACTGTTCTTACCATACACCAAACCAAGACAATCGCTGGTGCATTCTCAGTGATAGCTTAGAACCTGGTATTTCTGGGACTGGCTTAGCCATTAGGATTTTCAATTTCAGCCCATTCAAACTTGAAAATAACATCCCAAACTTTCTTGTCTTCTGGCAAATAAAGATTTCAGTTAACAGAATTTCAAACTTTTTTTTAAAATACTGGTAGGATGATTTATGAATTAATCATGGTTTTCTTTATTCATATCTCTGTATAAATCTGAAATGACCGAAATCAACAATGCCCTCGTTTTCAAATATGGTCCGTTTTTACAAGGTAAACAATGGTAACCTAAAAAAAAAAAAAAGAAAGAAAAAAAAAAAAAAAAAAAAAAAAGATGAACAAAAAAAGCAGTATTTATAATTAACACGATCAATGTGACCAACTCAGATATTTTATTAGCCTCATGGTCATCAATACGTTGGTTTTCCACTGTGATAATTAAATGGGGAATTGACGAGTATGGCAGAAAAGTTCAAAATTGAGGGCCGTTTATCAAATAGTCTAGTTTCTCAGAAATGAATAATTTCAAATATATGTTTATTTTTTTTCTTTATAAAACTGTATTTCAAGAAAGACATTTTCGAATAAAATTAAGAAATATATTTTAAATCTGTTAATTTACATGTGAAAAAAAATAATTGGGAATACAGATTATCGTTTTCTATCTAACAACAGCAAAACCATAAGGAATATAAATGGTTCAAATCTTTGTTTGAAAGAATTATATTGATTATTTTTACTTCAACTTAGTTGTTATTTTTCTTAATTTCAAATGACATTTACTTTTTTTTTATGGGGTGCTTCAATTTTATTGAATCGGGCTGTACTCAATTTAATGAAATCTTTGCAGAATAGAGAGCCTAGATACCACAACGCAACATATCGGCAACATAAAATAAACCTTATCTGATAACAAATAGTAAACTTCTTCTTACATAATCCTAAACAATGTACAAGTAAAAGTCCTGGAAATAATTACAAACAAATGCAGTATTCGTTTTCACAAAAAAACTGATCATATACCGCCATTTGAAAGATGTGGCCAAAAGCTTTTAGTTCTCCTGAATTCACCAGGACATCCTCTTGGCGCACTGACTTCCTCCTTCTGACTGAGCATCTTTTTTTCACCTTCCAGCTAGAAATCAATATAAATTTAATCTCAGAAATCTTGTACATTTTTTAAAATGTTTTATATTTTTATAAAATAAGACTAGAAAAGCACCTAGTGGAGGCCTATGAAAATTTCTTGCTTCCTTTAGTTATGATATAATTTCCTGGCCAGCCTTTCTTGTTGTTTTTTAATTTTTCCTCAAACAGTTAAATGTTGTGTTGTAGACATGGTAACTCTAAGCTAATTCGAGGTTATAGCCATAGAATTTGTGCATGATCTTTTCCCACCATTTGCTTGGTTTCACCGTGCAGGTTGAATTCCGATCCACGTAGAAATCTGCCTGACTGTCGAGTTAATGTGAACACGATAACTCAAAACGCCTCTATATCTAGATGGATAAGTTTTTTTGCTGCCGGAAAGTTTTATCATCAGAAATGTAAGATTCATATCAATTTTGAACGCAATCCCTCAAAGGATGGCTACTTATCTCAATATAGTGTAACACAATAGCACAAGCCTTTGATAAATGGAATTGGTATGAGGCCAGCGCACCATTAATTGTAAATCCATTGCTTGATTATTGATACGTTGCGTAAATCCAGTTTGAAAAAAGGCGTTAAGAAATTGCATATTGGTTTCTTCACTTAATTTGCAAGCAAAAAAAAAACTAGGCTTTTGGATGATTCTCGCGTTTTCCGCACATGGGTGTTAGGGAGTCGTCTAGTTCTACTTTCTGCGTATGACATCCCACCCATTAGGGGCGGATGCTTGAATGTTTGAGATCTCCTCCCACTGGTTTCCTGGGAGATGAACACGGCCTTGGCGGGTACACATAAAATATTATATTTTATGCATTCTTATCAGGGCTTTTCTTTCTTTCATTTCCTCACAAATTTATATTTATCATAGTTTACTGTTCTTTTTTTTCAGTTATTTCTTTATAAAATTATTTATTAATATTTTGTTCTCAGCTAATTTCCACAGTACAAGATAATCCAATAATATAAATCCAGCAAAATCTCACGGTGTATAATTTAGGTAGCTGTTCTAGTTCAATCTAGGCAATTTGGAACAAACAACAAAAAAAAAAGAAAACCGAAATAATATATTTCAAATAAATTAATTAGAAATTATTGTTGAGAAATTGAGTAGAAAATCGATTACAAAGTTCCTATCCTTACCAAATATCAAAAAATGCCAATTTCATTGAAAAGGAGTCATTAGAGCTTTTTGCATACCGTAGAACCTCATGAACTAATTGGGGCTGAACTCCGTTTGGAGTATCCCGAAAATCAGTAAGAGGCCACCTAGAAGTACATTAGAAATTTTGGCTTGAAAATTGCGGAAAGGCTAGAATACGATTCTTCGCATCGTCAAGCGGGGTTAAAATACAAATTTCTTGGTGTAATCAATCTAATTTAAACATAGAGTAAACTAATTTTGGCATTAAAATTTCTTGGTGTAGCAGTGAGACATAAATGCGTTTGACCTAAATTTAATGGTGCAGAAACAAACCGATTGAAACTCAAGGGATAAATGTACCAATTTGTTGCCTTACAGTGCATCATTTTGTTGTCTATAGAATGATTACAATTCTTTCCGATACACTGAACGTCGACTCGTTAAATGATAATAACAGCAGGAGAAACCACGACGGGAGCTTTTCTTTTAAAGGAAAAAAGAAGTTTAAGGTTGGAAGAAGCATCTCGTTTCTGCAATGAACGAGGAGATGCTTCTCTTCAAAGAAACGTTTCAAATTTAGATGACAAAATTCATGCGTTACTTTATGATGACAGGTGAACTTCATCCCAATGTCCTGAATGTACATTTACGAAGAATAAGACAAATTAACTTTTATTTGCAGGCGGCTAGAAAAAGATTTTAGAAAATTTTAAGTTCAATTATCAGAATCGACATGAGCGCCGCCATTTTATAAGTAAAGAGGCAGATGTCTCTCATTTCTTCATCCTACGCCAGCAGTATCTCGCCTAATGCCCTTATGGCTCAAAGGTCACCCTAATGAAGTATTATCATCCCTAATTTCCACTACTTTTGCGGTTTACTACTTTGTACAAATAGAAAAATAAATTTTTAATCCCACCTCCCGCCCTCAGGTGCCGACACAAGAAAGAACACGTGCATATCTCAATTTTACCAAACATTCTTCTGGAACCCTTACATCCTAATTGGATCAACAGAGCAAAGATCCAGCTGGACATCCTCGAGCGCTCCGCTCAATGCTCCAAACCAAATCGTCAAGTGCGAAACCGGCGACTAATCAGTAGATTGAAAATTAGGGTGATAAAATTAGTAATAATATTAAAAAAGTGAAAAGAGCATAATCAAAACAAATATAATAAACATTATTAGTAGAACTTTATTATAAGCTAACTATAGAAAATATAAAAAAACTAGAAATATATGAAATAAACTATAACTATAATTTACTAACTATAAATGTAAAAGTATATATATCTATAAAAATAAGTAAAATAACTATAAATATAATAAACTAATAATAATTTATAAATCAAAAGAATAATAACAATAGTTAATAAATAACTTAAATAAACCTATAAAACTAAAGTGAAAAAACAATAGAAATCATAAACGAAAATAAAATAATAAAAGTAAAACTAAAATAACTTATCAGTTGAAATAAATTTAGTTAGATCTCACCGGACTTTTTCCACTGTGGCCAGTTTGTGATTCAGAGAAATCGATTCTTAGGGGCAATCCAGCTGAACTTGCTCAAGTTGCCAAATCAGGACAGCTCAATGGCTCTCAGAATTAATCTGGTTTATATACCGTGAAAAGCTTTGTTCGATGTCAAACTTGGAATAATATTTAACAATGTTTGAGTTTCATGATTTAGAGGACATTGTTTCTACAAAAGAAAGCCATTATTACGAACTGAAATAGATCAAAACATGAAATGACATTGACTATTGGTACGTACTCGTAATCCACATTGAACTTTTTTATTTAACTGTAGTTTTATTTTGCGTTAAAGTGTCAAATTCTTCTTTGTAATTTCCCTTTAATCCCTCATTCAAATTTGATATTTTTTCCCTTTCTAACTTCCAAATGCAGACCAGGTATTTTTCATGCATTTGAAAGTAAAATTTCTTTGACAACGATCAATTATTTTACTGTACAATTATTTCTCTAATTTTAAAATTTTTTAATTTATTTTTTTGGCATAATTTACAATATTTTCATTGTTGCAACGCAATTCAAACTGTTTTTATTGTTAAAACAAAATATTTGATGCGTGTTTCTCTTTCATTGTTGAAAGCTGAAATTAATATTCTAATACATTTGATTTTATGTTTTATTACATGACAACAATCATTACAACAACCCTTGTAAACATATGTTACATGGCATGGGTCGGGATATTGATTAGACATTGAATTGGAACGGTGCACGGTCATAAAAAGAACATCAATTAAGGCTATCTAATAGAATCGAAAGTTTCAAATTACATTTTGAAAAAACAAATTATGTATAGAGATTCAACTGGAATTGTATTCCTGATCCTTCTTAAGTCCTTAAAAGCCGTCTAGTTAGTAATAATTAGATGATCTGCAAAAAAATCTGTTTTTGAGTTTTATGTTGGCATAGTTTTTCATTTGGCGGTTTTGAATTTTGGCATAAGAGATTCGGTGGGTATATTTCCAAACCCAGACAATCTAGACACAGGGTAAAACCGTAAACAGATTAATCTTACTGAAACTATAGATAGATCAATAAACTCGCCCACATGACGATTTGATGATAAATATATTAATTTAGAGGAAGGGGAATAAGATCTCAAAGGTTACTCTGTACAAAATACAACTCTGTACAACAAATAAATTTGACCGACGCCAACAGTGTGCACTCCGTACACTCGTATAAAGTTTACAGCCATCATTTGGCGCCCACAAAATGAAAGCGCTAACGCTACTACTAATTTTCTAGGAGACAATTTTTCCGCAATTTCGACTTTTTTTGCCCTATTGCCAGAACAAATCATACATAATGAATCGAATATACTCCCCAGTAGAATTGTGGTGGTGCAGGAGTTTGATAAAAAGTTCCGCCCCCCCCCGTCTTCCGGACTAGGGACGTTGGGTATTACTAAAAAAAAACTGTTTTTCGGTTTATTTTTTTTTTAAATCGACGACGTTTGTTGACACATAATTTTTCATAATATTACATAATAAATTTATATTAATGTAATTAATTAATGTAAAAAACATGAGTTATTAATAAACAATTTTATACATATGTATTAACGATAAAATGGTAATAGTGTATAATAGATTAAAGCAATTTTCTTAACATTGTTCTCACAGAAATTAATTCATTGTCATTACTTATGTAATCTCACCTCATAAAAGACTCTTTCCAGCAATCCTGTTGAGTCAACGAGTCAT
>BGPR01005865.1:70156-87575 GCA_013235015.1 Araneus ventricosus
TAGAAATTAGTCGGATATAACAATATCTAACTAAATCTAATGTCTCACAAATAGACTTGCAGACACTGTGTATCTTTGCTGGAATCAAATGTGAAACTGTGTGTAAATTGGTAAAAGAAAAGATGTAAAGTTAAAATAAGGTTCATAGCATCCTTTCACTAAATTCAAAAGCTCTGTATCAAACAGTTTTATCATTACAAGCATAGGCATAATGTCTACATATATATAACAATATTTAATCTAATATAATGTTTCATAAATGTACAAAATTATGATTATTAATGCTTTTTACAAATTTCAGTAACACTTACTTAAACTGAATGATTTACCCTATGGATACTCTCTGTGGAAAGTTCAATACATGAATTATAAATAAACTGCGTAACGTTTTTTTAAATGTTTACATACTTTCCATATCTATCTTAAATAAATCTGGGATTAATTAACACAATTAACTGGGATTAATTAACACAATTAACTGGGATTAATTAACACAAATGTTGGTTTATTTATTTAAAAATAAGATTCAATAGTACACAGAACATTACAAAATTGAAAATATGTTACACAATATGTTTATAACATGTTTCAAATATGCAGAATGCTGTTCAGTGGAATTCTTGCCACTGAACAGAACGCTCCTCGGCGAAATCCAAACGTGACTTATTGGAAGTGCTTTAAGAAGAGGCATGTACAGAGGAAGTAATGTAATGCCAAGTGAATGACGTCTATTCAGGAAAATTGACTTGCGGAACGAAAGATACCTACTCTGAATAAATCCCTAGAAGGAGGACTGAACATTTCTGCACTTAGCGGACGTGAAAATGGACTCTATGTGGAAGGATCGGTTTCTGATATCCCGTGTTTGTTTTTGGTGGACACAGGCACAAATATAACTCTTTTAAGAGCAGACCTGACCCATAAAGTGAAGGAACGACTTATTTAAACGGCTCCACACTTGACCCTTAAGACTTTTAGAGGTGTAAAAGCAAAGATATAAGGGAAACTTGATGCATCAATCGAATGTGGATCCTGAAAATTCCAACATAAAGTCTACGTAGCTGGTATAACCGATTCCTGTATTCTCGGCCTGGATTTTGTTCAAAAATTAAAATTTACGGTAGACCTGGAGAAGAACGAGATACGGACAGGATCGGAAAAAATTTCTTTGCTTTCAGTCAGTACACAACATCGCAAAAGAATCTCGGATGGAACGGATGTCTTCTCTCGACGACTCTGTATTGAGGGCTGCAAACCATGTTCGAATGCTTAAAAGAAGTTCAGAATGGAAACAGATATTTCTGTGGAAGCATTAGCCGTGACAACTGAGGATAGATAGTCTTGAAGTGAGATCCAAAAAACACAGCTGGAAGATCCAGATATTAGACCAATTCTGAAGATGAAACTAAATTCGGCGGATCGACCATCTTGGCAAGAAATCGCTCGAGAGAGTCCTGCAACCAAACGATATTGGGCTCTTTGGAATTCCTTATATCTTAAAGATGGTGTTCTATATCGTAAGTGGGAGAGTAATAACGGAGGCTTTTATCGAAGACAACTAATTCTCCCTAAGAGCAGAATTCAAGAAGTTCTACGAGAGAATCATGATAACACAAGTGGAAGACATTTTGAAGTCATGAAAACTTTGCGTAAAACTCGGAAGCGATTTTACTGGGACCGATTTCGCGCTGACGTTGAGAAATGGTGCAGGGAATGACAAGCTTGCAGAGCCTGAAAAGGACTGAAAATCGAACAAGGAACTGGACGGACTCCAGCAGAGATGTTTCTTGATCAAACTCTAAGATTCCCCTGTGACATTCTCTTTGGAAGACCGAGGGATACGCCTTCCTCGCCGACTAATTCAGAGGCACGTCTGGAAAGCGTACAGGCATCTTCCGGAGAGCAAGTTAAACTGTCCAGGGAACGAATGAAGGTTCGATACCACTCCAGAGCAACAGACCACCATTTCAAGGAGGGAGATCTAGTCTAGATGTATAACCGGAAGCGACGGAGAGGCCCGAGTCCCAAGTTACAAAAGAACTGGGAAGGACCATAAAGTGTCGTCAAGAAACTGAACGATATTGTCTACAGAGTGCAGAGGTCGCCCAACGCCAAGCTAAAAGTCATTCATATAAATCGGTTACCTCCATACAGTGCCACTTATCATAGTTATAAGTAATGAGACTGCCGGGAAGTGCAGTCTTTGAAGAGGGGAGCAATGTTACAAAGCTATAAAGTCGTTTAACTGAGATTCTATTTTTGGCGACAAACTTGGAGACTTGGCAATAAATTTGACCACCATTTTGGAGACTTGGCGGCAAAGTTCGCGACAAAAGTAATTTTCTGGCAGGACCTCGAACTTACAACCTTTTTCTACAGGTTTCATGAACTTTCTAGAGATTGCGTCACTTCCTACTCAATGAAGTCACTTCCTGTTGAAAATTATAAAGGCAAGCTCTCAAGTCAAGAAAGGTCGGTTGGATTTTATTCTTTCATGCTGATAAGAAACCTTTGAGCGCTGTGTTGAGATTTTTTGGTAATCTCTGCTGTGAATTTTTAGAAGTGCTGTGTTAATACTTGTGCTACGTTTCTTTTCTTAGAATATTTGTACAATAAAGAGCTTTATTTTTTAATCCTGCTTATTGGATTGCATTCACGTACACCCACAAGACAATTTCATTACAATTTATATAATATATTTTGTGTTATTAAAAAAGACAAAAATTGTTTTTAAAAATGTGCCTTGAAGTGCAAAATATGTATAAATAATAGACACAAAGAGAAATTTTCAAACTTTAATTGAAGCTTTTTTGGAGGGGGTTGAGGTTTTAATATTCGTAACGAATAAAAAAAAATATATTTGTAGAATTATTAAAATATATGATGAAGAATTAATTAGATAAAAAAATCGTTTGATCATAAAAGAAATTAATTTTAAAACATCGTTTGGTCATAAAAGAAACTAATTTTAAAATATCGCTTGGCATAATTCTTTTCTAAATATTATAAAAACAGTGTGGGAACGATATGTTTGTCTTTTGCTAATGTTGCCTAGCAACGGAAAAGAATAATGATTGAACTTGGAATTCCATGTAAGAGTGATGTAACGTTTGTGATGTAAGTGTATGTGTTGGTTTTACATGTTTGTGCTGTGGTAGACGTCCAATAAATATATTATTTTTGATAAAGAAAGCTGCACGATTCTCCATACTATGCTGAAATACATCACAGCAGCCAACGGGAGAGAGGACAAAGAACTGAACACGTCGTGTTGGAGGCGGATTCTTAGCAAATTAAGAAGATTCTTTTGCGCCAAAGTTCGGATGCGAAAAGTTTCGATTCAGATTAAGATACCGATGGAAACACAGGTGAAAGCGATGGAACTTGAAAGGATAACGCAGTGGCGGCTCGTGAGCTCAGAAACGAGGAGGTCTGCAAGATAATATTTTTCAAAAGAATACAATTTTAAAAAGAAACTTTATATTTCAGTAGGCCAAATTTTATCATTGCATGTCAGATATGAAATTTCCTGCTTCTGAAACAAATTAAATAACCAGCATATGACACTTAGTATTAGATTTACTAACAGAAAGTTAAGTGGATGTTGATGTGACGATTTTGATGACGAAAAGAAAATCAAAACTCCACACTCCCCTCCTCGCCCACTTCACTCGCTAACACTCTTCCAAAAATGCCAAGCATTCTTGAATTCAAATTCATTCTTGAATCATTGCTTTATTCAAAAGAAATCAAGCCTTCTATCAAGAGAAAGCAAATAATCAATCAACCAGATGTTTTTCTGTTGACGCACAACAAACCAAAATCCATAAACAGCCAATGAGATTATTACTTAGTGTGGGAATGAAAAAAAAGAGAAATGTATTAAAAAGAGCATCTTTTCTCGTTCGAGTTGGCTTGGTGCTAGCCAGAGCAGTGTTGACTTTCAGCCCACAGCCCGTCTTGGATAATATAAAAGCAGAAAGGGCTTCTCTCTCCCTCCGGAGTTTCTGTGCTGTGAATGCATTAAGTAGGGGCAGAGTTTTTTGCAGCTCAGATAAGCGTCTCTCTTCGTTTGGATTCATTTTATGTCTTTTTTTCAATTTTTTATCGCTTTTTTTGCATTTTTGTAAGTCATTGCACTATGAGAGGGGGAAAGTAAGAAAATAAGATAAAAACGAAAAATGCAAATTGAAAAATATTATCGGGAACGCTCAGGACAGAAAGAATGGTCTTCCATAACGAACGACAACAATTCAGAAATATTCAGAAACAATGAGACAGTATTCACGCATTTATTCCAGTAATCAGGTGCCTACAACTTGTGTGTAGGCACCTGATTACTGGAATTTTGGATTCATTATGGATTCATATGCCAAATTCACTCATCTAGCTTGTTTCAATTTTGGGTGATCGTGTTCTCTTCATACAGGCAGACAAACAAATAGACAATATTCAGGTATATACACCATGAGTAGTCATATGCCTACAATTTTGTGTGTATTAATACATATACAAAAGTTCATCCATCTAACTTGTTTCATTTTCGGGTTATCTTGTTCGAATACATACAGACAGATAAACAAAGAGACAGAATTTACGTATTTAGTTCACAATATACAAAGTACGTCTATATATCGATACAAAGAAGATTTATCAGTAATGTTCAGGGCCTAGGTAACCTTAAGAGCCAAATGACTAAAACTTAAAAAATTTTCAAGACTTATTTTTAGTTTAACACTTTACACCAGCATTAGTTCAGATGTACCTCTGATGTACACTATCAAGACATCTCAAATCTCTCGATCCACAATACAGTACCATAAAACCAGACAATCGCTGGTGCATTCGTGTTAGCTTAGAACCTGGTATTTCTCGGGACATTTAATGAACAGGATTTTCAATTTCGGCCAAATTAAACTTGAAAACTAACATCCCAAACTTTCTTGTCTTCTGTGAAATAAAGATTTCAGTTAACAGAATTTCGACTTTTTAATGTGGTGGATGATTGTAATTAATCATGGTTTTCTTTATATATCTCTGTAAATCTTGATATATGAAATCATGTACCTCGTTTCAAATATGGTCCGTTTTTACAAGTAAACAATGTTTAACCCCTAAAAAACAAAACAAAAAAAAACGTATTTATAATTAACACGGTCATGTGACCAACTTCCGAATACTTTAACCAACCCTCGCCATGGTCGCCAGCCGTTAGGTTTTTCCTGTGATAATGCAAATACCAAATTTGACGAAGTATGGCGAGAAAAGTTCAAAATTGAGGGCCGTTTACTCAAAATAGTCTCAAGTTTACTCAGAAATAGTCTAATTCCAAATATATGTATTTATTTTTTTTTTCTTTATAAAAAAACTTCATATTTCGAAAGACATTTTCAAACAAAATTAAAATATATTTTAATCTGTTGTAATATTGGAATACGGGTGTCGTTTTCTATCTGTAACAGCAAAACTTAAAGAGTCATAAATGGTTCCGTCTTTGTTTGAAAGAATTATAATTGATTATTTTGCCAACTTAGTTGAAATTATTTTTTCTTAATTTCAAATGACATTTACTTTTTTGCAAATTGCTTCAATTTTATTGAATCGGGCTGTATAATTTAATAATGGAAATCTTTGCTGAAATAAAAACTAATTACAACGCAACATATCGTAACATAAAACGTAAACATATCTTAATGCTTTAAATAATGGCTTCTTCTTACATAATCTAAACAATGTTCAAGTAAAGATACAAATGTTCTAAACAATGCAGTATTCGTTTTCTGAAAGCGTCTTTTCGCCGCCATTTTGAAAAGATGTGGCAAAAACTTTTTTAGTTCTCCTGAATTCACCAGGACATCCTCTTGGCGCATGACTTCCTCTTCTGACTGACATCTTTTTCGCAACACAGCTAAGTAATATATTTAATCTCGAAATCTTGTACATTTTTAAAAAATGTTTCATATTTTTATAAAATAGATGAGAAAAAGCTTTAATTAGAGCTACTGAAAATTTCTTGCTTCATACGAATATGATATAATTTCTGTTAGCCTTTCTCTTGTTGTTTTTATTTTCCTCATTGGATTAAATATTTGTGTTTGTGAACATGTTAACTCAAAAGCTATTCGAGTTATAGCCATGAAATTTGTTACGTGATCTTTTCCCACAATTTGTAGGTTTCTACCAAATTTTGGACAAATTCCGTCCACGTGAAATCTGCCTGACTGTCCGAGTTAATGTGAACACGATAACTCAAACACTTATATATCTAGATGGATAAGTTTTGCTGCACAGTTTTATCATCAGAAATGTAGGTCCGTATCAAATTTTGAACGCAATCCCTCAAAGGGTGACTGTGTGCCATCTCGTATAATTCTTAACACAATAACTTCTAAACCCTTTGATAAATAAAATTGGTATGAGGTATGCCACCATTAATTGTAAATCCGTGCCCGATTATTGATACCGATTGCTTCAATCGGTTGAAAAAAAGGCGTTAAAATTGCATATTTGGTTTCTTCGCCATGGTACGAAGCAAAAAAAAAAAACTAGACACGGATGATTCTCGCGTTTTCCGCACATGGGTGTTAGGGAATCGTCCCTGATTCTACCACTCTGCGTATATTTGTCCACCCACGTTAGGGCGGATACTTGAATGTTTGGGAGATGCCACTCCCACTGGTTTCTGGAGGGAGTGAACACCAGTATACAACAGATGCACATAAATATTATATTTTATGCACTATATCAGGGCTTTTTCTTTCTTTCATTCCTCACAAATTATATTTATCCTTAGTTTATGTTCTTTTTTTCAGTTATTTTCTTTATAAAATTATTTATTAATATTTTGTTCTCAGCTAGTTCCACAGTACAAGATAATCCCAATAATATAAATCCCAATGATATAAATTGTATAATTTAGGTAGCTGTTTCTAGTTCAATCTAGGCAATTTGGAACAACAACAAAAAAAAAAACCGAAATAATATATTTCAAATAAATTAATTAAATTATTGTTGAAAGTGAGTAGAAAATCGATTACAAAATTCTATCCTTACAAATATCAAAAATGCCAATTTAAGTGAAAGAGTCATTAGAGCTTTTGCATACCGTAGAACCTCATGAACTAATTGGGGCTGAACTCCGTTTGGAGTATCCCGAAAATCCGGTAAAATTTTCTAAATGCAGTAGAGAAATTTTGTGAAAAGAGTGCGGAAAGAGCTAGATACGATTCGCATCGTCAAGCGGGTTAAATGGAATTTCTTGGTGTAATCTAAATCTAATTTAATATAAATCTAAACCTAATTTTGGCATTAAATTTCTTGGTGTAGCATTGAGACATAAATGCGTTTGATACCTAACAAATTTAATGGTGCCGAAACAAACCGTTTAAACTCAAGGATAAATGTATTTTAATTTGTTGCCTTACGAATACGTCTATTTGTTGTCTATGAATGATGCAATTGTTTCCGATACTGCTGAACGTCGAAGCTCGTTAAATGATAATAACAACGGAGAAAACCACGACGAGGCTTTTCTTTTAAAAAGGAAAAGAAGTTGAGTTGGAAGAAACATCTCTCGTTTCTGCAATGAACGAGAGATGCTTCCTGCTTCAGAAACGTTTCAAATTTTAGATGACAAAATTCATGCGTTACTTTATGATGACGAATTGAACTTCATCCCAATGTCTGAATGTGCAATTTACGAAGATAAGACAAAATTAACTTTATTTAGAGCGTGAAAAGATTTCGAAAATTTTCAAGTTCCAATTATCGATCCGACGCCAGGCGCCGCCATTTTGCCAAATGAGGCGAGATGTCTCTCCATTTCCTTCATCCTACGCCAGCGGTATCTCGCCTAATGCCCTTATGTCAAAAGGTCTTCCTAATGATATTATCATCCCTAATTTCCACCTACTTTTGCGGTTTACTACTTTATTACAAATAGAAAAATAAATTTTAATCCCACCTCCCGCCCTCAAATTGCCGACACAGAAGAACACATGCGCGTATCTCAATTTTACCAAGTACATTCTTCTGGAACCTTAAGTCTAATTGGATCAACAAACAAAGATCAGCTGGACATCCTCGAGCGCTCCGCTCCAATGCTCCACAAACCGTCGTCAGTGCGAGAAACCGGCGACAATCGGTAGGGTCGAAAATTGGGAATGATAAATTAGTAAATAATAATAAAAAGTGAAAAGAAACGTAATCAAAACAAATATAATAAACAAATAATTAAATGAACTAAATATAAGCTAACTATAAATATAAAAAAACTAGAAATATATCGAAGTAAACTATAACTATAAATTTACTAACTATAAATGTAAAAGTATATATCTATAAAATAAGTAAAATAACTATAAATATAATAAACTAATAATAATTATAATCAAAATAATAACAACTAGTTAATAAATAACTTAAATAAACCTATAAAACTAAAAGTGAAAAAATAATGAAAATCATAAACGAAAATAAAAATAATAAAAGTAAAACTAAAATAACTTGATTGAAATAATAAATTTGGTTGAATCTCACCGGACTTTCACACTGACGGCCGGTTGTGATTCAGAGAAGTGGAGTTCTTGGGAACGTCCAGCTGAACTTGCTCAGTTGCCAAATCGGGACAGCTCAATGGCTCTCAGAATTAATCTGGTTTATATACCGTGAAAAGCTTTGTTCGATGTCAAACTTGGAATAATATTTAACAATGTTTGGGTTTCATGATTTAGGACATTGTTTCTACAAAAGAGAAGCCATTGTTACGAACTGAAATGAATCGAAACTTGTAAAATGACTTGTTGACTATTGAAACACGTATAATAATCCACAGTGAACTTTTTTATTTAACTGTTAGTTTTTATTTTGCGTTAAAAGTGTCAAGTTCTTCTTTAGCGAATTTCCATTTTAATCCCTCGCGTCAAAATTTGATATTTTTTCCCTTTCTAACTTCCAAAATACTACGAGACAAAATTATTTTTTCGCCATTTGAAAGTACAAAAATTTCTTTGTTAACGATATCAATTATTTTACTGTACAGTTATTTCTCTAATTTTAAAAATTTTTTTAATTTATTTTTTGGCATAATTTACAATATTTTTCATTGTTGCAACGCAATTCAAACTGTTTTTATTGTTAAAACAAAATATTTAATTGCGTGTTTCTCTTTCATTGTTGAAAGCTGAGGTAATATTCTAATACATTTTGATTTTATGTTTTATTACAACACTGACAACAATCATTACAACGCTGACAACAAGCATTATATGTTACATGGCATGGTCCGGGATATTTAAGTAGACATTGAACAGAACGGGTGCACGGTCACTTAAAGAACATCGGTAAAATATCTAATAGAATCCGAAGTTCAAAATTACGTTGAAAAACAAATTATGTGTAAGAGATTCAACTGGAATTGTATTCCTGATCAACTAGCAAGTCGCCAAAGCCGTCTAGTTAGTAATAATTAGATAGTCTGCAAAAAATCTATTTTTGGGATTTTTATGTTGGCATAAGTTTTATGTTGGCATGGTTTTTGAATTTGGCATAAGAGATTCAGTTGAAATTATATTTCCGACGAACAATCTGAACACCGAAGGTGGTAAGTAAGCAGTTAATCTTTTCAAACTATAAGATAGATCAGTAAACTCGCCCACATGGTGATTTGATGATAAATATATTAATTTAGAGGAAGGGAATAAGATCTCAAGGGATTTTCTGTACAAAATACAACTCTGTACAACAAATAAATTTGTGCGACATATAACAGTGTGCACTCCGTACACACTCGTATAAAGTTTACATGCGCATCATTTGTGCCTTACAAAATGAAAGCGCTAACCGCTTTACTAATTTTCTAGGAGACAATTTTTCCGCAATTTCTTTTTTGCCCCTGTTGCAAGACAAATCATACATAATGAGTCGAATATCTCCCCAGTGGTGTGGTGGTGCAGGAGTTTGGTAAAGGTTCCGCCCCGTCTTCGGACTAGGGACGTTGGGTATTGCAAAAAAAACTGTTTTCGGTTTATTTTTTTTAAATCGACGTTTGTTGACGCAATTTTTTCATAATATTACATAATAAGTACATATTAATACAATAATTAATTAATGTAAAAAGAAACGATTATTAATAAGTAATTTATACATATGTAATAACGATAAATGAGCAATAAGTATGTATAATAGACAAAACATTTTCTTAACATTGTTCTCACTAGAAATTAATTCATTGGCCATTACTTATGTAATCTCCTCATAAAGACTCTTTCAGCAATCTGTTGATCCATGAGTCGACACCTCACTTTAGAAACAACATCATTCAACGTAGAGTCGAATTTTTCGGAAGCCACAGAACTTTCGACCAAAGATACAATTTTTTTAAATACAGTTTTTTTTTTGGGATACAAAAAAACGGTGACAATTTTTGTTGATTAGTATTGCATTTGTATGATATCAATCCATAGGCCTATACTTATCTGTTCATGAAGATTCTTTCAGTAATCCGCCAATCAACAAACGCCTCAAGGAAGCGGTTGTCGGTGATTGGCCCAAGATGATGAAATTCAAAGCTTTATAACTTGATAAATTTTAGTCGAGCCGAACCTAAAATCGAGCCGATCTTCCACCCCGGTTTCTTTCACGGTTTCTGGATTTTAAAAAATAACCTGTTTATACCGGGGAAAGAAATAACCGAAAAAATCAGTGAACCGAAACAAAAAAAAAACCACCGGTTTTCGATTAAAGCCGGTAGGTTTTTCCCATCCCTACTTCTGACCGTGGCTAAAATAGCCTTCACGTTGCTTCCAAACAGGACTGCAATGAACAACTAACTAAACTCAACTTTACTCGTTTCCTATAACAGTCTAAGGATTGCTTCTATCTTCATTTTATATTTTGAAGTTCTGCTTTGAAAACTGCAAAAATTGACAAATCCTCCATTTAAAGAATGCAAATTCGGATCCTTCTGAAATGCGATTCAAATTTATTTCACTCGACTAGTTTTATGTTCATTAGAATGTTATTTTATGACCGATGCTTCCTTTACTCGCTTGTTGGAGTGCAGCACTTCTGAAATTTCTACATTTCTGCACTTCTGCTGAAAATAAAATTTATTTAAAAATTTATCTGGCGCTTCTCGCAAGAAAACAGTTATTTTGCTATAAGTCTGGGCAACAATTATGACAATTGAGGGATCAGGATTTCACTTTCAAATATAAACAAACGATCAGTTATAAGAATATTATGCGATTAACAAAAGGAATTTATATTGAGCGATTGTTCATCAAATTCGGTAATGCTGATCTGTCTTCTCATTCTGGAAAGCTTTCTAACTGATAGCGTGATAAAAAACATGAAATAACTTTAAATTCCAATTTAATTGAGATATTTAGAATATATTAGCCCACATGTTCTTACGATTTTCTCTGTTAGATTCATTTGTAAGCGCATTTTATCTTCCAAATATTCACAAAATCAAGTGGTCTTTCTTCAAGGCTAACAAATTTATTCTGTGCCGATTTAATTTAAAACATCAGAAGCAAATTTATTTAGCTCAGACATAAATGACTTTTTTCTGAAATGAAGAATGTCCTCATTATATCGAGAATAGCTACCAGAATTTGTACACATGAAACCTATTTTTTTACCTACAGTATTTATCTATTAACCCCGCACAGCAAATCAATTTTAACAATTTAAGAAAATTACTATTAGTTAATCTATAAATTTAAATTAAATTTTCATTCCATGACAGCGGTTCCATATGCCTGTCAATTTCAGCAAATTTAATTTCAACATTCCATAAGAGTAATAATAATGAATTACAAAATATATTTAAGACTAAACAGCGGGAAAAATTAAAAATGAGACACGCTTTTAGAAAAAAACATGTTTAAAGTAGTGCAAGTAAAAAACAATGTTTTTCTAATAAAATATTTTGAGGTCATCGAAAAAACCGTAAATTCGTAACGTGCATAAAACAATGCTATAAAGAAATTAATTCACATTGGCTATATATATATATATATATATATATATATATATATATATATATATATATATATATATATATATATAAGGATATATATATATATATATATATATATATATAAACAAAAGAAAACATCAAAACCACGTCATAAAAGAAAAACCAAAACAACAAAACGGAATATAACGCTAACGTCCTGGACTTGTTGTTAACAAGGGAAATCCCGAACGAGCGTATGCATATTTTCGGTATTTTCTAAACACAAACTCTATCAATAATGCTATAAAAAAAGCAATAGTTTCAAACAAAGAAATATCAAGTAAAAAGTTCATATCTGATTGAAAAAAATAAATGAGACCAAATTTCAAACCAAAAATGAAAAACGTTCATGTCTAATTGAAATAAAATACATTAAACCCAATTTCAAAACCAATAATAGGAAACAAAAATGAAGGAAAAGGTGTTAAAACTCACCCAAAAATCCCCAAATGGACAAACAATACAGTAGCGGGATTCAGATGCAAAGGCATGCGTCACGAATATACAGGAGCGTTCAAATGTTCTGTTGTGAACTCGGTTATCATGGTTAAAAGTTAACGTCACGAGCTTCTTCGATTAAAGTATTAATTTCTTGATTGGTTATTGCATTTGTTTCTGAATTTATATATATAAATATATATAACAGTGGCGAATCCTGGGGAGGGGCTATCGATCTGCAGCTCCCCCCCCCAGAGCTAAAACAAAATTCTTGATTTTATTTAAAATCAATACAACTGTTTGTTCTTAATTTTCATTTTAAAAAAAATTAATAAAATCATTACAATATTGCTTTCTGGCTTGACAGGATCGAAAATTTTCCTACTTTTCT
The DNA here is from genome assembly GCA_013235015.1 of Araneus ventricosus. Lineage (NCBI taxonomy): Eukaryota > Metazoa > Arthropoda > Arachnida > Araneae > Araneidae > Araneus > Araneus ventricosus. The sequence goes on from BGPR01005865.1 coordinate 83,011, forward strand.
AGTCATTCCAGTTGCACTTGTAGCGTCGACGCGGTCGAAAACATTTTTTGGCTAGTTCTTTCATTGCATTTTTTATTAAATTATCGAAAGTATTGTAGTGTTCTTTATGATTCTCATTGCCAGGTGTGTAAAGTCTGTAAAGTTAAAGTGTTTTGGTTTACATAAGCCATGAGGTTTGACATTCGTCGTGACGAAACGAAATTTTTATGACCTCAGCCCCTGCCCCCAGATCCGAGTCCTGGATTCGCCACTGCAGCTGATAAACCGGAACAAAAGCCGGCAACCTCGCACAGCGGCTAGTGATTTGAATCGCCACAAATCATCCGATTAAATGACAGTTTTATGCTATGGCGAAATTTTGAGTTCGACAGTAAATATTATGTATTATTTTTCTGAAATTTTAACGTTGATAACTGTGCTACTGTCCTATCTTGGATTAAATTATATATATTTTGTAGCCATCATGTTTTTAACTGCAATTTTAACATTTCAGCTTCTCTAGTGTTGTTGCCGCATAATTTAAGTTTTTGTTTGATCTTCGTGATTGTTTAAAAAGTATTTTATATTTTTCTTTGAATTTTTAAGCTGAAAAACCAAAACCTGTGCTGTCTAACTTGTTGGTAAGTCGGTGTATTTATGTACTTTTTGAATATCATTTTTGATTGAAGTGGAAAAATATTAGGGAATGCATTAAAGGAGCAAGTCTGCTATTATTTATTTTGCTTTAATGGTTGTAAATTATTGTGTTGTGCATGTCTAAATGAAAAACGTAGTTCCTTAGTTCCGTTTATAAGAATTATGATCGTTGAATTGTATCTTGAGCTGGAAATGGTTGGTTTATTATTTTTGTGACTTTAGGTTAAATTTTAGAAGTAAATAAAAAGGTTTGATAAAAATAATCTGAAGGTATATTTTAATTTTGCATAAAAAAGACCATTTAAACTCTCTTTAGTCATTAATTTTCTTCTCTTGTTTTTCAGAGCAGTAAAACCAAAAAAGTATTTGGACACCAAGATGAATAACACTTTATTCATCAAATAAAAAATATTAAATCAATATATTCCAAAGCGAATCGTGTCTTTATATCCTACAAGGTGTGAAAATACATATGCTACTGAAATAGTTTTCTTAAACTTAAAAATTATGAGGTTTGTCATTCGTCACTACAATACAAAATTTTTCTGACCTCAGCCCCTCTCAGACCCGAATCCTGGATTCGCCACTGATATATAACGTTATTCCGTTATGTAAGTGTAGAGGCAGTCGAAGAAAATTGCAGTCGTTAAATTCCAAAACATTTTATTACATTTCGAAAATAGGCAAAATTAAATTAGTTATAGAGTACTCAATAATAGATTAAGATTAAACTCTTTAAAAGATCATGGGAATATTAAATCCATGGCCAGGAGTGGAAAATTACGCCTAAAACGGCGTGACTAGAGCGTTACATGATTACGAAAGAGTAAATTACGCAGACGCGGAGAGTTTTTATAATACCAAAAAGGGGAAGTACCGAAGTTGAGGCTCTAGAAATATTGCGACTCTTGCGAGTCTAGTTAGAGTAGAAGTGTTTTTTAATATAGAATTGAAGTAGAAATAATTCGTTCGTAATTAAAAAATAACTGTCGTTAAAAAAGATTTATTTTAAAGATGGGAAAATTTCTTAGTCATTACATATATATAAGTGCAAGCATGTATACACTTTTTTGTGCTTAATTTTTAAAATTGTGTACATAAAAATCCCGAAAAGAAATTTTTTGCAGCTTATCAAATTATTACTAACTAGACGCAATTGGCGACTTGCTAATTCACCATTAATGCAATTCTAGTTGAATCTCTTATACATAATTTGATTTTCAACGTAATTTTAAACTTCAGATTGTATTAGATATTTAACCGTTGTTCTTTTATTAGCCGTGCACCCGTTCTGTTCAATGTCTAAATAAATATCCTGGATCATGTCATGTTACATATGATGCTCGATGTCAGCGCCATCTTCACTTTCATATTCCTCTTGTAAAATTTGCATTGGAAACTTTAAAATGACGCAGCACATTTTATGGATAGCAACATGTTAGCTGAATTAATGCATGGTGAGAAAAAAATAGAAACAAAGCAATCATAATCACTCAGTTTACTGGATATATTTCTTAATATACGTAATATCTCTTAAAACTTGATTTACAGATTCCATATAAATGTCAGTGAAATAAAATATAAAAGCAAAATGTATTAGAATATTACTTCAGCTTTCAACAATGAAAGCTGAAGTAAAATTAAATGTTTTTAAACAATAAAAACGGTTTTAAATGCGCTGCAGCAATGAAAAGAATTGCTTAACTTTTCAGTCTTATTTCTTCCTTTGTTTTTTACATTTTGAATGTTTTGTTTACTATGTTTATTTCACTTTTCTGTTATGATTGTTACTTTTATGTATTTGTATATAAATGTCAAATTTAAATAGATAAACAAAGAATGTAGTTTATTGGTAAAAACATATAGATGCTTTGTCAGGGGTTAATTAAATGAAATCTATACAAACCGCTAAAATTAGAAAAATAATAATGCTTTCTGCGAACACTGTTAGGTAATAAAGCTAAAGACACTGTCGGCATCCCGAACATTATGATAGAACAAATATTAAAAGTCCTTTTACGTACCCAAAACTGAGGACTGCAGTGTAATATTCGTAACAAATAAAACTATATAATTGTAGAATTATTATAATATTTGAACAAAAGAAGTTAATTAGATAAAAAATCGTTTGGTCATAAAAGAAATTAATTTTAAAATATCGTTTGGTATAATTCATTTTTAAAGTCATAAAAATAGTGTGGCAATGATATGTTTGTCTTCTGCTTACGTTGCCTAGCAACGGAAAAGAATAATGATTGAACTTGGAATTCGATGTAAGAGTGATGTAAGTGTATGTGTTTGTTTTACATGTTTGTGCTGTGGTAGACGTCAAATAAATATATTTTTTTATAAAGAAGGCTCCACGATTCTTCATACTATGCTGAAATCAATCACAGTCTTTTAATGGAGGTTCCAGGTCGAGATATTTTGGTTATGTGGAGTGCATTTTACGAATTTCATAATGCTGGTCTCATTTGCCAATAGAGAAGCTGGAGTTTATAAAAAAATAAGTTTTGTAAAAAATAATTTCGATGTCACTGATGAGTGAAGATCTTAATGTGTTTTATAATTTCCTGATGAAGTTCCTGTGCCTGTTCGCCGGAGTTAGATTCTAAGGAAATATATGGAAATCTGGAGTGCATTACGAATTCGATGATGCTTGTCTCGTTTGCCAATAGAGTCGCTGAAATTTTGTAAAAGAAATTCGCTGATGATTTAAATTTCTTCATGTGTTTTACTCGTTTCCTGACAAATTTCGTGTGTCTGTTTTTAGTTAGGTTTTTCAGGAGGAAACGATGTCTAAGTATTAATGTCTTCCATCACAAGCGCCATTTTTTATGCGGATCCGTCGAACGAAATTTTTGAGATGCCTGAATTGCCTCCAAGCAAGTAATTTGTAAAACGTGATATTTGCTGACATTTGATGAATATATTTACAGACTGATGGATATATTTGTACAGAAGAAAAATCTGATATTGAAGATATGGATGAGAACTTTCCAGCAATTGACTCCGAACCAAACCTGTTCGATATTGAGGAAATTTACAAAAAGCAATTCCTTAAATGATAAACTAATGAACAACAAATTCAAGAATTGCATGATCTTCTATTAAAAGTTTCAAAAGCATTCTCTAATAAACCTGGTAAAATACATTTAGTAACGCATTATATTCAATACATAGAAAATACGCCGATCCATTGCAAACCCTATAGAATTTCACCTAGGCAAACTGAAATATTAAAAACTGAAATTGGAGATTTAGACTACACATCCCCCATGATTCTAGTAGAAGTAGCAGGTAGAGATCCTAGACCTTATATTGATTACAGAAAATTGAATAAGTTGACAAAAACACAATTCTTCCCATTACCAAATATAGAGCAACGAGTGGAGACTCGAACAGCCGCAAAATACAGTTCTGTTTTACAAAATGATACTGTCAAATACCGCTAACACCTAACTCTCAAAGATAAGTCACCTTTGTCACAAGTTTTGGAACATTTAGACCTTTACGCATGCCTTTTGACCTCAAAAACGCTCCATTTACATTTAGTAAAATAATAGCTGAAATTCTTCATGCATGTGAACACTTTGTTGTACCTTACTTAGATAATGTTGCAATATACTGTAACTCGTGTGAAGAACATCCTAATCATCTGAATGGTATTTTTACAAATATAAAGGATGCTGGTTTAACCATTGAAAAAATAAAATGGAAATTCTCTCAAGATAGATTTGGGTCACATTGTAGGTCATGGTATAAGAACACCTTATGAAGTGAAAGTAAAAAAAGTCCTAGATTTTCCCGTGCCGACCACAAAAAGTCAAGTAAGAGCATTTCTAGGATTAGCAGGATACTGTAATCATTATATTCCTATGTTCTCGTCTATAGTTGCACCTTGACTTGGCACCCTAAGAATTCCGGAA
>BGPR01005866.1:0-87071 GCA_013235015.1 Araneus ventricosus
GAAAAATCACACAAAATATAACAAAATATTAAATAAAATATTTTCTAGATCTAATTTTAAAAATCGGGCTTTGATGTGCATTGAGTCACCATTAGTACTACCTGTGTGCCAAATTTCAGGCTTGAAAGTGGAATATTTTAGATCTAAACGCACACACACATACACGCGCACAGACAGACACATACACACACACAGACACATACACACACACAGACACATACAGACACACAGACACATACACACACACATACACACAGACACATACACACACACATATACACACACACTCAAACATTGCTTTTTATATGTATAGATTTCTTACGAATATTAAAAATAATTAAAATCTATTTCGCGTATTCTGTACAAATACGTATCACCATCCATATTCTCATTATATATGTTTTCTAAATGGTCACCTTTTTAAGCAACTTCTCTAGAAATGATCGGAAATGAATTCCTTCCTTTTATCCTTTAATCAGGTCCTATGATCACCTCCGAGGCCTACAAAAACTGCATTTCTGTCACAAGCATCAACAAATCCTTGGAGACAGAAGGTCGCAAAGAAAACAACTCTGTATCTTTATTTTTAGATCTCTAGTTGATACAGGAGATTTGGGAGGCACTGCTTACCCAAAAAAGAACCAACTATTCTTTGTTTATGTTACGCCGCACTTTCATTTAAAGAGTATTTATACCGGTCAGATCCAATATACAATTATTAAATAATTTCGTAGTGAAACATTGTTCATGTTTTCGGAGATAATTTCTGCTTCACATCTAAGGTTCAAGATACTAGTTTTTCCTTTATATTTTTTAACTACTTCGTACCCAATTCACCCTCCAGCCCAAATTATTATTTGTAAGCAAAAACGTAATAAATATTGTAAAAAAAATTAGAAATATTTCATCTTTAAAATAATTCACTTCATCCAGATAAATTAGTTAATTGATTAATTAACATCATCCAGATTAACTAGTTAATTAATTAATTTCACCTAGATTAATTAGTTAATTAATCGATTAACTTCATTTAGATTAATAAATTAAAATTATTGATTCTTTTATATTCGGATAAGAAGATTTACGTGCAATATAAGTGAGGACTTCTGTTTGAATGCAGATTACTCCCGTGATGCCACACGGTCGAAAATAGTTAGGGCGATCAGGGACCTTCAAAATCATATTTTTAACTTTTCAACTCATCAATTTTAAATTTTTTTCAGGCATTAATAAGAACACTATATAATACAACATACAAAATGTAACTGCATTATATGTATTTGTTTCTGAGTTCTGGGTATAAATTTAATTTTTAATAACAATTAATTGTTTTTATGATAAATGTTCCAGGAACTCCAAATTTACTCGAAATCATTCTAATTTGTTAATTAGTTACTCTAACACTTTTCAAACAAAAATTGGATAATATTTTATATTTCAAAAAGAAATTTTAAAATAAATACGCATAAATAACTCGATACTATTGATTTTGGAAAAAAAATATGCCCAATATTTGATATCGAAGAAAATATTTACATTTTATTAACAAAATAACTTCTTTATGAGTGCAAAAAATTCTTCTCCGTATATTTCTTTATACTTATAAAAAATGTCATGAAATTTGAACAAAAATTGAAGCGCCTGAAACATTTACCCTAAAGACCATTAATTGTTATTAAAAATTACATTTATACAATTAACTCGGAAATAAAAAAATATATTTGAGTGAAAAGTTGTGTGTTGTCTTATATAGTGCTCCTATTAATACCTGCAAAATTTCAAATCCATTAGTTGAAAATTTAAAAAACTGATTTTGAAGATCCCTGGTCCCCTGAAGCATACAAACTATTATATTCAAACTGAAATGAATTTAGTATTATACCGTTTCTAAGCATTTATTAGCAAATATTAAAAATGTAATTTTAATAAAATAAAAGTTTCATGCAACATCTGAGCATAAAATTAATTAACGAATATAATAAAAAAAAACTGGTTTATAAAACACACTTTTATTAATGTTCTAAAAAGTAGATTTTTTATCTGGATTTTTTCGGCGTTTAAATTTTTAATTTATAATTTATTATTAAAAATATCGTGGTACTTGAAATCAATTTTCTTCTAATATACCACCAGGTGGCGCCACTGGGATGGCATAAAATTTAATTATATTAATTGATTAACTAGCAATGAAGTTCTGAAAATATTAAAATAATTTAAGATCATCGAAAATACACAAGCGTATGAAATTTCAAAACACTACCACATCTGAAAGTGAGAGAAAAATTCGATCACAAACTTCCATTTTCATAGATAAGAAAAATGTCAAATATTGTATTGCTTACGAAATAATAACTATGTTTTTCAAAGTTAAATTCAATACTGTGAAATTATAAGAATGCTATTTATTCTAAAACGTGGAATGCATTGGGACAGAGTACATAATAAATATAAGTATTTCTTTCAACAGCTTATATAATCTTACAGTTTAAAATTCAAATGTATTGTTTGGAATTAATTTCAATGCATAATATTTCTAACTCTTCATTGATATGGGAATTTTTGCGATTTACCAATGGAATACAACATTTCTACAAGTTGTGGTATTCCTTCGTGTGGAAGACAGGCAACAGCGTGTCAGAGAGCAAAGCTACAAGATGCTATCAGCATGTTTTAATTAGAAACTTTTTCTATTATGAGAAATAGAAGATGTTATGTCTCTCTATAGCTGGGCATTCACGAGAAGGCTAAGCTATGCCATTTGTCCTAAGAGGGTATTATCCCCACCCATTTTAGTAGAAAAATTAGTCAAAGCATTCACGGATGTTCCAAAGCTTGTTTTGAGACAAGTTCAAAGTCGCAGAATTTTTCCCACCCACACTCTTCTTCCTCAACACGGGAGATTTCGAGTTTCATTTCTAGTCTCGACGCGAGGTCCCAATGTAGGCAGACTATTGTTTTCCCGTTAGCCTCGCAGCGAGGTCCTCAAAAAGAGAACCGGCCATTCCAATCAGACTTCAAACTATTCCCAATTTCGACAGTTCCATTTCGCTATGCTAATTTTCATCAGTTTTTCACCCTGACGAAAGGTTTTTCCTTCCCGTGTTCTAAAAATTCCAGTTTGGAGCAGCCATGGATGTTCCGCTTATGGCAAAATAATCTGGCTCTTTTTCTAGTACGTATAGAAAGATGCTAATTTTAATTTCTTTGATACCCGTATAATTGTCCTATTATCGAGAAGAGCTTGTTTACTGAACATCCAGATAGTGCGGTAAAGCTTAAAGTCATCAGTAGGCATATTATATGGAAGTGTAATAGCAAGACAGATTTTGCAGGGGTCATAACGACCGATTTCATAATGCTAGGCAGCCGGTTTTGTGAGCATCAATCCGAATGGTCTACATCCAGAGCAGTGATATTCCCTGTGCTTTTTTTTTCTTGGGAAGAGTGAAAAATTAATAATTGAAGCAAATAGACAATATACACTAATATTATTTTCATTTTCGATTTAATTTTTTCGAAATTCTGAATTTAATTACCCTTTAAAATGTACTTTTAGAAGAAATTTAAATTTCTAAGACATGATATAATACAGCGTTAATTGCAGGAGAATTATATGTCTTTACTACGGATATTAAATATATCTTCACAGAAAACAATGTTCCATCCATTCTTAAATTCAATATTAAGTTGGAAAAAATAGAATTTGAGGAAACCAACGAAAGGAAACTCTAAAGGATATATACTAATACATTATTTTCTTTTTAAATTGTTCATAATACTTACTGACAACATTATGTGTTCACAAAGAGTAGAATGAATAGTTTAGTTTAATTACATTAACGTCCCCTTTTGAAGCAACAGATGGCTATTTAGGGACGGATCTCGTAATTTTGAACCTCGGTCAGACGACGAGGACGACACCTGCTCTGGCACACCCTCCAAACTTCAACACCACACAAGCGGGAGGACATTTGGCCCCCTACGTATGGATTAGCGTGCAATAGGCACAATAGACGACGGATCTTCAGTGGAATCGGATTTCAAATCTGAAACCCTCTGGCCCTAGAGCCGAGACCTTACCACTCTGGTCTTCTAGAGCAGAATGAATAGAAAACGAATTATTAATGTAATTGTTTCTGCCTACAATCAATCAATGAAACAATGATAATAAAAATATTACCAAAATAAAATGGAGTTGCAAAAAAAGAAAAGCTTTTATAGAAAATGTAATTTGGGTGAGGAATTTCTTAGTTCAATCTCAAAATAAACATGTTTTTATACTTGTTTTAAATATTAAATTTATACTTCGAAAAATGTGATTCAATATAATTTTTCCTTCATTAAATTTAATACTTCAGAATGAAATTAGCTAAAACCTTGATGGTGGCTTATAAATCGTTTCACAATATATGTAGAAGAAATTATAGCACGTTGTAATACATTTTTCGGGACCAAATGTTTGCGGCTTATGCCTTTAAGTCATTGGCATCCAAAAGTTGTCTAGACGAGAAAAAAATAAGAGTAAGACCCCTATTTTCCTATCTATTAGAAAATATTTCTGAAGGAATTTATTAATATTTGTTTTGTAAAGAGATAAAGAAAACTTTATAAATATTTAAAAGACCTGTTGTTTTGTATGAATAAGAATTTACTACCACTATTGTGATATCATACAAATTCACTCAAAAATAGACTATACATCTGTTAGATTGCAAATATTGCATCAACATCATTTTTCGGTTTTGTCAGTATTTTTAATTAATTTAATTCTTTCCCACTAAAGTTTATTTCATCTCTTGTGGCAACTTTGACAAATTTTGAAATTCAAACGATAATTTTAGTCGTTTCATTTAATTTCTAAATTTTACTTAATTATTTACTTTGTTTTCGATTTAATTATTATTTTTCTTAACTTTTGTTGTTGTTTCCATTAAGGTTTCAACTTTATTAATTTTTAAATTCAAATTTTACAACGGGATTATTTCTTCGCCATCTTGTTTCGCGTAGGAATTTGGCGTTATGAGGTTTTGGGCGTCTGTATCTGGAATCGTTTTCCGTTATATTTTGTATTTTTCTTTTGTGATGGGCTAAGCGAGTGGTTGGTGTTGTTTCAGCTGCGGGCCAAAGGGCCGGTTGGGCCTAGGGTTTTTGCCTCTGCTTTAATTTTTCCGTTAATATTTTTTGTATTTTTGAGTCTGAAGCTGAAGATGTTTTTTGTTCTTGATTGGTATTCCTTGAAAGATGCAGTTTGGGAAACCACAGTGATGAATGGTCTAAAAAACGAGATGAAGTTTTTTTTCTACAGCACTATTCCGGAACAATCTGTGAATTAAGGTGCTGTGTGTGAAAGAAAGCAGTTCTTTCTTCTTCATTTTAAAATGAACTCTGCTACGTGGTGGCATGAACGCTGGTTTTCATCAATGTTACAGAGTTATAAATGATCATCACCTTTTACAAGATCTGCAATATGTGTAATACCTTCAGCATTTTTCTTCTTCATCGTAATAATGTGTACTCTTAATTACGGAGATTATGATCATCTTTTAAGCTTCAATTTCTGCTGAACGTCTTTTTCCCATCTTCAGCTTTTCCGATTTTTGAGTGAGTGATACAAGTCTAAAAAAATGGCCGAAGAAAATGCGAAAGTGTACAAGTAGCATACTTCAAATATCATTGTTGAGTGAATACAAGGCAAATTCACTTGTAAAATAGTGTTCATCAATTCAAGAAGTGTTTGTTATGTGGCACAGAATAATGATCATTACATCTCTATCAAATTTAGGTTGTTTTTTTTTACTTTGTGTTCTAGAATATAATTCTTAGGCCTGCAGTGCTAATGTGTAGCTACAATTTTTATTTTTTGTTTTGTTTGATAAATGTTCATTCCTGTGCATCAATTTTTATGCATATATCTAATTTTTGTGGCAGTAATTAATTTCAATATTAATAATTGTTAAATAAAAAATTATTTAAATTTTTTTAAACTTGGTTTTTCTTTAATTGATATAGCGCAATGTACTACCACTATATGCAAATTGACTTTTAATTAAGTAGCTAGGGTTTTCAGGTCAGCAAAGGTAGGTGATTATATCAGTATTGCTAGAATTGCTTATTATTGTGTTATATGATTTAGTACCCAGAATTAATTAATTGTTCAATATATATTTTAATTTAAACTTTATTTTGGGCATCTACCTTGCTTTAACGCTTTAATATAATCCTAGCTTCACCATCCAATAACATCTTAAAAGAATTCCCAAAGATGTCGAATAATATTTCAGCTTTCGTTATTTATGTCTTGAACCCTGGAACGGTAACATTGCTTCGCAGATTTCACATTTTTAATGGGAAAAGGAGTAGTTTGTTTCAACGTTACCATTCCAGGGTTAAAAGTGCGTTAGTTTCAAACCCAAATTGTTCATTTCAAAAGCTGAATCTGAAATTTTGAATTAAGGGAGTTGCTTTATATTTTAGCAAATAATCTTTCACTTTTTACTGAATTAATATTTTATTTAATCTGTTTTGCCCCATGCATTCAAAAATCAAAAATATTCGTAAAACTCTTTTGTTTGAAACTTGTATAATGTTGAAACACTGTGGTAATTGCATAAATTTTAAAATAGCCATTTTAACTTTTATATAATATTTATGTAATGAAAAAAGTCGCAAATAATGTTCAAAAATACGTCGACAATGAAACCCAAACAATAGTAAGAAACGGGAAAAAATATAAATGGCCTTTCAACCGTCACAATGAAGTTGCATTGTAATTTATTTATAATATTTTAGAATTGAAAATTTATTGCAAAATTTATTTTCTTCAATTTTCAAAAGCACCCAGTTACATATACAATGAGCTTTCTAACTGATGAAATGTTGTCAAAAATGTATCAATGCTTCTTTAACATTTGAGAGGTTTTTTTATTCCTTAAAATAAAAGGAATAAAAAAAAACAAATAAAGTTTTAAATGTGTTCTATTGAATTGCCACACATGCTGTAATGAGTTTAATATCCTAAGTTTTTGATTAAATTTTTATTTGTCTTTTCTTACCTGTTTTACTTTACGATCTTGTTTCATGAACTTTTTTGTCACTTCTTTTGTCTTATGTTTAGTTGTTCAGAACTTTTGCTTTTGTTATTGCTTTTTTGCATGCAGTGTAATTCCGTTTTGTTGTAGTGTTTTGTAATTTAATGTAATGATTCTTCTTTCTGTTTTGTTATTATTCTGTACTTCCGCCGTCCGAGTCAGTGCCTTACATCCTCTGGGTAGGCTGTGCCGGTGTGGCAAATAAATAAATAAATGTTCAAAAGCATTATATTGCGAAATCAGTTGGCAAGAATAAAATTCAAGAATAAAAATACAATTATTGCTTTTATTTAGAAAAATTCGTAAAAATAATGCACTCGATATGAATTTTCATGTTCAATTGTTAAATTCTTGATTATTGGAATATCTTGGATTAATTTCTGGTTGTATTTAATGATATATGAACTTTGCTTACATAATATTAAGCCAATCTCTTTCAAACAGGTATCTCACATTTTATGAAGTCAAATGCATATTTTCAAAATTAAATTTTTAGTCTGACTTATAAAAACATCAGAGCTTTTATTTCCTCTTTTTTCTTTACTTCTTTGCGGATTTATCTGTAAATTCTAAAAATAATTATTTGTAAAATTCTAAAAATAATTATATCATTCGAATGTATTCATTTCAGGAACGCATGAAATTCGAAATTTCTTTAATGTTGGAAATATAAATTAATGTCAAATAAAAAAGAATGAAAATGATTTGAAATATGTCTGTATATATACTTAATTGGATACGTCTGTACGAAATATATTTCAAAGAGAAAATTCCTCTCAAAATAAAGCAAGAAAATAAAATATACTTTTGGTCTCTTAAGGTATATAAAATTATTATAAATTTTCCTTCCCCTCATTTATACAGAAAATAATTGCAGAAAAAATTTAATTAAGGTCTATATTTTTTGACGGAATAACGGAAAAAAAAATATATTTTGTAATGAATTTAGGAAAAAAGTAAGTAAATTACTATAATAAAAAATCGTTCGCTATATTTGCTTGACAAAGGTATTTTGCTTTTGCTTTTATCATCAGACTTATTTTCTATGTAACCTATACATGAACAGAAATCAACCTAATGAAGCAAGATATTTTTCTTATTTTAAAGAGTGAAGCTGCGTCCTGGGAAGTAAAAAATTCGAGAGGAATCCTAAAAAATAATTGGTGAAATATTTTACACAGCATAAAACTCTAATAACAATCCACGAAATATATCTATATATACATACATGTAGGTTGTAAATTTATATGTTATATTTCAGAGACAATAAAATTTGAGTTGACTTTCATGAATAAACTTTGATATTTCGAAATTGATTTGCTCAGCTTACGACCTCTGTGATTAATAATTCAAGAAAGTATGTTTCTTTGAATTAATAGTCTTGGAATTCAAAACATTTTTATCAACATTGCATCGAACAATAAAAAATTTCCACTTGCTATATTGAAAATTTATTTAAAGTAATATATTGCAAATTGAACTCTGATATTTTGCATACGAAAATGAAATGAACTTAAAACTTCAAAGGACCAATAAATGTGTTATGGTTCTGGAGAAAGTTTTATTGAGAAAATAATTAATTAAAGAAATATTGAAGGGTAGTTTTGTTCTAGAAAAAAAGAAGCTTATTCTTATTTCAAGAAAGCTTATGTGCAGTGAGAAAAAAAAGTGCTTTAGTTTTCTTTTTCATCAAATATTGATAAGCAATGGCTTATGCATCTATCAATATTTATATATGAATAAAATATCAAAGATAAATGTTAAACACTTAGGAAATGTCATTAGATGTCACTCAATTCTTAGAATGATATTAATATTTTACATTGTACAAGATACGTGTTGTTAAGATTATCGACAAATAACTATGTATGTGTATCATTATATGTCGATTTCAGTAAGAAAGGATATTAAAGAAACCAATATAATAATTGTTTTTATGAACCACTGTTAAATATTTCGTATATCAATAAGAATCTGTCAAAATGGAAAAAGGGTGCTTACATTCTTTAAAAATCATAACACTAAGACTGTCAGAACATTTCTAACACACGAAAAACACAAAAAATTAAATTTCTGTCTCAAAACAATTTTTTTTAAGAATACGAGTTTATCTAACATTACTAGATAATAATTCAGAAGTAAATAGAGTACCAGTTACGTTAAATGCTGTTTAAAATATGAGGATAAATCTGGTACTCAGCTGCTAAATTCGATATCATACCGTCAAGATACGAGTAAATTACTTTAGACATTTATGACTGAATATCAGCAGCCATTAACCTTCTTGATCTTTCTAAAAGGAATTCTCATTTCCTCTCGTAGAAATATAGCTGTTGAGCGATGCAGTGATGCTTGAAAACTTTTCATAATTGGTCTTCTTAAATGAATAATTTAATTATTTCCTTGAATCAACAACACATTTTCAAATAATAAACTATTTGTCTAGAAAAAATGTATAATCTTAATGTTGCGCTTGTAAATCTTTGGAAACGTGATTATTTATTGAATAAAATTTATTCGTTATTTTTGCTTCCATTTTATATTTCAAAATATTTTTTGTAATTCTTCTAAATAGTTGCATTCCTTCATTCACAATTTTCTCAAAGGCAGTAGTTATTTTGGCCTAACCCTCCGTCGGGCGCAACATTCACAATGATGGGTTAGGGCTCAATATGCCTGACAGGCACAGATAAACAATCTGGTGATTAATATTGTTAGTTCCCATTAATTCTAATTCTAGCATTCTAAAATTAATCACTGACTTCGTTGAGAGGCGTAAAAGAAAAAAGTGTGGATATCGTTGCAAAAAAGTCAGCAAGAAACGAAGACACGAGAACCACGTACTCCTTCACTTTCGGAACGTTGGACACCAAAGTCTTCACATTACTTAAACCAAACATGCTGCTGGTGTATTATTTTTTTTCCTTTGACCGAAACAAATTTTGGGAACAACCGGTTTATACAACAATAAAGTTTACATAATAAAGTCATAAAATAAGTAAAATAAACATCCCTGATTATAAAAAAAAATTATATTACGAACAATCGTATGTGTTACGAATTCGGACACAATGTGCCTGTGAGATCAGTATGGCGATATTTGCACTCCACGGAACGGGGAAGTCAACTGAGTTGGGGGACTCCAAACCACAGATAAATAGGGTACTAGGATAGAAATACTTCTCAGATACTAGGAGAGACATAATTCTACCCTTCCTGGAAGTGGAGGAGGTGAGCGAAAACGTCCAAGCTGTGCTTATCATGCAGGTCGCGCCCGCCGGAGGGTTAACAAACAATGAACAACACTGGAAGTAAATTAGAATTTTTAAAAGCGTCGACATTTCTTTCATTTGCAGCAGACCATTTGAATTCAAGGAGGAAAAAATCATAAATGTTTATTCTTGCTTTCTACGCTTCTATGTTTTGTTTGTGATCATAATTATTTCTGTAATTATTCTTCTGTTGATGAATAAGCACTGTGTGTACTTCTTTCCACGTATGCCCATTCAAGTCTCAGAGAACCCCTTGGGTTCAGAGCACGGGGGGATACAGTGGCGTTAATGTTAATGTTGATGAATAAAACTCATTATAATAATTTTTTAATAATTTAATAAATTTTTCATTGATAACTGTTTAACTGTGTGTGCGTGGGCATGTGTGTGCGTGTGTGTGTGTGCGTGTGTGTGTGTGTTTGATATAGAAGCCTTTCTATTTTCACCAAGATTATCATAGTGGAAGACTGTGAAAATTATAAATGTTTCTTCTTTCTTTCTATGTTTACATATCGTCCACAAAATTTAAGAAAATGTAAATTTCTTTTTCATAAACCTTAAGTAGTGAAAAGAGTGATGCTAGTACGGAAAAAAAATCTTGCAACTTAAAAATCAAACTCATAGAAAGACATTTTTTGATGTACTTCAAGAAAATATTTTCTGCAGTTTACAATGCAAAAATTAAGAAAAGTAACAGATTAAAAATATAAAAAGAAATTGGGAAAGTTTTTTGAGATTTTTTTTCAACTTCAGCACACAGCAGGAGACTGGAAATAAATGTATCGAATGAAAGAAAATCACAGAGACTCAGGAGTCAAGGCTATATATACTGATGGATCTAAAACGGACGAAGGCACTGGTAGCGCATATTGCATTCTCGAAAACTATGGAATAATAACCTTATGGCAAGGTAAACTTGATTACAGCAAATTTGTTTTCCCAGCTGAAATCCTTCCAATTAAAATGGCAATTGAAGCAGCTTCTTCCTTTCATAGACCAATCAAAATTTGGACAGACAGTTTGTCAAGTTTGATGACCATACTTAATCCTAAATCCCACCATTGTATGGTCCGAGAGATTCAAACCCTTTTGCTCTCCCATAAACACATTCACCTGAGATGGCTTAAAGTCCACGTAGATTATTTAGGCAATGAATGCGCAGACCAATTAGCCAAAGAAGCAAAAGGCGACCCTTTCTTTCTACGTAAGCCACTTTCCTACCTGAAATCTGAGATTAAGCCAGCTGCTCTAAGCATCTGGCAAGACAACTGGGATAACGGAGAAACTGGCCGCAGTACACACGATATAGTACCTAGTGTCTGAATCAAGCCAGTAGGATGGAATAGAGAAGAGCTAATGTTCATTACAGGACACGGGCCCTTCCCTTCATACCTTCATCGCTTCAATCTTCGAACACATGACAACTGCTCGTGCGAAGGAAAAGGAGATCCAATGCACTATGCCACAAAATGTCGGTTTACCCTCTCCTGGCATTTCCAAACTCCTACAGTGTCACTTGAATTGCAGTGGTTTAAAAGAATTCTCTGATCAAGAACTCGACTTGCACTTACTAATGCTCTTCAAATGTGAGAATCAATCTCATTGTAGAGGGATAATCATTGAGAACGCATCCACCGCAGACGACACAGTTCGGTAAGTCTTGACTCTTTTTTCCTCTAGTATTTTTATTATTTTCTATTTTGTTTTTTTTTTTCTATATTGTCTCCATTCTATGTACTTTTCATTATTATTTGTTTTTTGTCTTTCTAAATAAAGTAAAATTCCCTCTATCCATCCAAACCGGAAAGGAGCCAAATGGCCTCTAAACACCCTGGGGATGCAGGTGGCGTAATGTAATGTATAATACTAGATACAACTAATCTTATTTTTTACAAATGTTGTATTTTAAGTTTTAATAATGAGTTCTGATTTCCCATTAAACCTTAAAATAAAATGACAGAGATAAGAAGTAATCCATTTGGTGGTATGGTGAAAAGAAACCATAACCTCTTATAATGCAAATATCATGGTGATAATAAATAGTTGACACATTGGGAACATTTCCTGCAGCTGAATGAAAGGTTGAATATATAAAATTTTATCATACTATTTAAAGAATGCGATTCTGTAGTAAAAATTATCCCAAAACTGCCCCCCCTGAGAGGTGCTTTACAGCTAACGGGAAAAACAGAATGTTTAAAATTGATTTATTTAAATTAGACTTTTACGATCGTATTTTATTGTGTCAATATGTAACCAGTGTAAATGCGTTTCTGAACAGATTCATATAACACTTATGACCGTAGGTGATTCTCCGTGTTATTTTGTACAGTATGATACTGTATTTTAATTATGCTGATTTGTAATTCTTCATGTAATACCCATCTTTTATGCATCCCAAATTACAGAGAATTAAGTGTAAAGTTAGTCGGGTGAACGATGACGAGGGAAGGAAAGTGAGATAATTATATCATTGGTAAAAAAGTTTACGCAGTATTAAATTTTACACCTTTTTTCCACTACACTCAAAGTTACTATCTGAAGAAAAGCCGAATCAAGACACAGCCTTTTGCCAAGTCCAAGATCGATGTTACGAAGTTTTCCAGTATTACTTGATGCACGAACTATGACGGTCATGGATAAAGTGACCATTTATTTTCGTCCCTAGAAGCGGACATTTTTTTAATTTTATTTAATATTATGTAATTCAGGAAAAAATAGTTCTTCAGTTTTATTATTAATGCTAAATGATCAGGGAATAAACACGTGAAAATAAATATCGCTATCTTGCATTTTCTAAAAGAACAACATTTTTGCTTCCGTATATTTGTGTAATTTTAAAATTAAATTCTTCAAGATTTCACTAAAATAACTTTTAGTAATTAACGTTGCTGTGTTTTATAGCTCGTACACAACTTATTCATAAGAAAAAAGACCCATACCATGGGAGCGAAATTTCCGGGCAGACATCGAATATATTCAATAATTATATGAAAATTTTTCAGATTTAAATTATTGGCGTGAAAGCGTTTAAACAGTTCCACCCGTTCGTTTATTCTGTCACTTCGTGCGGTGTAATGTAGTTAGAACTAAGTGCGAGATAGAAGGCTTCGGACCAACTTGCATCTGTGTGACAAATATAAAGCATGCTCCGTCATCACCGGGCTACTAGGATTTTTTTTTATTTTTGGCGCCATCTTGTTTGAAATTGTTATCGTATGTTGCTCTCTTTCTGAAAACGGGACATTTGGGCGTCCAGAAGCTTTGTTTGGGGACAATGGTACAGGCTACCAAAAAACGGAACTGTCCTATTCAATGATTCATTCATAACTTTAGTCATGGACCATGTTTGAGGATAAATTACAAAAATTTCTTTAAAAATTTAGGTCCTAAAATAAATGTGGATGTGAACCTAAATCAAACTGTTAGCTTTGGCGAATGCAAAGGAGTCTCAAGAAGGCAAAGGGATTTGCCTTGGCCAAAACACTCCAGTGCTTGTTGTTGTCAGTGCTATTCAAATAAAAAAATGCCCCTCTGAAATCCATCCTTGCAGAAAAAGTCAGTGTAGAAATCAGTCATCGCTCCTTGTCGTTTGTAATGAGTTCTTCTCTAGGTCTGATATTACATGGAAAAAATTATTTATTTTTTCGTTTTATTCCAACTTTCCTTAAAGATAGAACTTCTTACCATGATGAAATTCAGGTACTGTTGAAACCGAAGGCTTTTGCCAGAGACTGCTCAACGGCTAATGTGTCAAAGTTGCGCAACGTATCATCGATGCACCGGCGCCTTCTCCATGTCGAATATTTAAAGATGCATTTTCTTCAAAAGTTCTTGTAAATTCGTTACAGATATTATAGAACGGATTCTTTATAGATCGATAACGATTGCATTTCTTGTGTTTCTGTAAATCAGATCAGTATTGATCTGATTCACAGAAACACAAGGAATCTGCATCAGTATTGAAAATACGCGTTTGTCATTAAATTTGGACCACTCTTAAAGGAATTTCAATGAAAGTTTTATAGTTTTATTCACAGAATTATAATTTAATTTGTTCATAAAATTATTTTATTTCTAGAAAAAGGCGGCCTTATTAGGCAGAAATTGCAACGATTTTGTATTGCTATGGCTTCGAACATATACTTTGAATGATATGTGTGATCCAACCATTAGTAGCAGATAAAGAATACTTTGAACATACCATTATATGATTATCCTGTATATTTTACTCCACTCGAAGCATTCAAAAATTATTTTTAAATTTTAAAGTTTACTATAACTTTAAAAAATATAATCTTTCCATAATTTTAAGTGGAATTTCAGACACTAAAATGCAATTCGTTGATTAGGCTTTTTTTAATGCAAAAGCTTCAATTAACTTGGTTCACAGAAAAATTGCTTTCAGCTAAATGAGTTAAGCCACAAATTACTTCGAATTAGAAACCTGAATTAATGCAATTAATAGCTTCGAACAAGGCAATAGTAATAAAACCAAATGCAAGAACCCAACCAAAGAATAAAAGTAAACATGTAGTAGCAGGAAAAGTTTGTAAGCTTTCTTTCGCGTATTATTTATTTCGACATTCTGATGATTTTAGAGCGACACTGTAACTGTCAAATATTCGACTTTGTTTTCTTCTACATTATTCCGTGTCAAATAACTCAGGTTTCTGCCGAGATTTTATGATTTTCAAGAAAGTCTAATCTTTCTCCTTCTGCTACAATGCAAGGATGTATAAATATTTTTTATTAACCATTTTCATAATTAATTTTTAAATTGACATTTAGTTATCTCACATCCACAAATATAACCATATTGATAACTATATATGATAAATATAGATGGAGATGTGAAATATTAATCAGAATTACGAACTAACCTTAATTAACTCTTCTACTATTAATATTATTTGTGTCTTTTCAGATGATATAGGTTTAATTTAACGTAATTTTGTAAATACTTCATTTGATTTCTTCCTACAGTAACATTATAACTCAAAAACATTTTATTAAAGCTTTGATAATAAATTAGGATATTATATAATATTTACATTTGACATCTTGTATGTAAATTGTTAATAATTAAAAGATTCCACTTCAATTTCTGCCTGAAGCTATTTTTCCCTGGGATTAAATTTGCTTTGCATCAAAAAATTTTATGATGTTCTTGATTCTAACGTTTATTTAAATTCATAATATCTTTTTCCTTTGCCTTTTTTGCCATTCCCCTTCAAATCTATAGCATATCCAGTTGAAAAGGAATAATTGTGGAAAGGAATTAGTCATATTCAGAGAAGTTCATGTGGAAAAATTCCACTTTCCTTGTACACAATGATCGAATTAAAAAAAGTATTTCCACATCAGCAGGTAATATGCAGTATGTCAACATTTTAGTATCATTGTTATGTTTCTGAAAGATTGTACATTGCTCAATGAATGAACATTTTAATGAAAATCCTGCTAATCTTGACAACTCTTTATCTGACAATTCATTCCGGTAAACATGTACTCAGTCGTTCTGAATCATTATTTGTGCGTTACTCAGTTATGTTAGACTAGAAATTCATTTTAAGCAATTTATATCCTTTCCTAATTAAAAGTGCAATTCCAAATAAATGAAGCATTAGGACTTATATCTTCAGATATACCCCCACAAAAATGAATTTAAATTTCTAAACACTAAAATGTAATGCTGCTAGTAGTTATTTGTAAGAACAGAATGTTGCAATTTTACGTTTTTACTCTTAAATATAAAAATACCCTCGGATCATTAGAAGAAGGAAAGAAATTTAAAGGAATTTATCCGACAATTTACGTTGATCAGTTCCCAGATAGCACAACATGTTGCCCGATATTGTACAATATTGTTTGATATTATATAATATTGCACAATATTATATAATATTTTTCGATATTATATAATATTTCACAATATTATATAATATTGAAAATATTGCTCAATATCGTACGATATTGGACAATATCTTTGTGCTACTGGGGTTTAACAGTTTTGTTTCGAAAGAAAATCAAACGTTTACCCTTAAAATGAACAAATGTGCAAAAAAAGTATCTCAGAAAGCCATTCAAGAATTATATTGAAAGAGAGCTATTATATTTTATTCAAAATACATCGCTCTGTTTCTCTCCAAAAACAAAACGCCAGATAATCAATGTTTGCGAAAATAAAAGTTGCTACTACGGGGCGTGTTTTTAAGTAAGGGCCGTTTTGTTGTATACACTAATAGGTGGCGCGCGCGCCGCAACGAGTGCTTGCGTCGTGTCCCGGCATTCCTTGGGAACAACTGTTGCAGCTGTGTAGGTAACCTGTACGGTCTGTTCTGTATCTTTAAAATGTTTAAGATTACCGAATCTCCCGCCCCGTGCGAGGTACGGGCGGTGACACGTTTTTTGTCGGCAAGAGACCTGTCTGCTGCAGACATTCACGGCAGATTTGTGAAGTTTACGGATCTACTGCCATGTGTTAAGGCAGAGTGTGTAAGTGGGTCAGAGACTTCAAAACTGGCTGCGACAAAGTTCATAATGATTACAGCTCCGGTCACCCATCTGTGACAACGGACGATATGGTGGCTTCAGTTGAAGCGAAAATTCTTGAGAACAGACGCTCCACCATAAGCACTCTTCCTAACAACTTTCCTGAAGTGTTGAGGTCAGTGCTGTACAAGATTGTTTCTGAAAAGTTAAACTTTAAGAAAACTGTGCTCCCGTTGGTTCCCTAAACTCCTAACGGAGGATCACAAAAACAAAAGATTTGAGTGTTCGCTGAATTTTTTGACTCGTTATAACGAAGAAGGTGACGCCACGCATAGTCGGATCGTAACGGGAGACGAAACATGGGTTTCAGATGTCATGCCCGAATCGAAGCAACAGAGCATGGAGTGGAGACACACACACTCTCCTGTTAGGGCCAAGGCCAAACAGACTCTGTCCCAACGCAAGATCATGGCGTCCGTGTTTTGGAATAGTCATGGTGTTCTGTTGCTCGCGGATCCACCATAAATGCGGTAGCCTACTGCCGAACCCTGCGAAAGCCAAGCAGAGCTATTCAAAACAAAAGACGCGACATGCTGACAGAGGGAATTTTGCTACTCCATGACAATGAAAGGCCTCACACCGCCTCTCAGACCCGAGCTTTATTGGACTCTTTTGTATGGGAAGTTTTGGACCCCCCTACAGTCCCGACCTTGCGCCGAGCGATTTTTATCTTTTCCGCCATCTCAAACATCATCTCGGCGTCAACCACTACAACGATGACGAAGACACACTGTGATGACAGGAACGGTAAGCAGCCATGACCTCTTGGTTATCAGACAGGCGGCAATTTTCTATGAAGAGGGTATTCAAAATCTAGTTGTAAGGTATGATAAGTGTTTAAACAAACTTGTCAGCTTTGTTGAAAAATAGAGAAATGTATGTAGAATCTGAAAATAAATTTGTTTTTGAAAATTTGCTTTCGTTTGGTTTTTATTTTGAAACGGCCCTTGTATTGTAAAAACACGCCTCGTATTTTCCTGTCATTAATCGATCATTTGGATAAAATGTGTCATTTATCACTTGAGAGAACTGTAGGATTTCCAGGTAACACATTGCCAAAATCATCCTTGCCTGTGTCGTTTGAATATGGGGTATGTTGGAAATCTTATAAATTTTTATTAGTTATTGGTATTGCTCTGAAAAATTAAATCAATAGTAGCTTAAGTAGCGTGACAGTTTACTCACTCTAGTGGCCAAACTGTGTTTAGAGATACCAACAAGTGAAGAAGTGTCATGTTCTGGGAAAACGCCACGTCATGCGAATAGCTACATTTCATAAATGAAACTCTGTTTACAAACAATAAGTAACCAAAAATGCTTATATTCAGATAAATTGGCATCAAATCTATATTTATGAAATTGATAAAATTTACTTACTTAGTGAATTTGTGAAAGTACTATCGACATTAAATATTTAATACGCTTCAGTAACCCTATGAACAGTAGCAAATAAAATCCTGATTTTTAATGCAACTGTTTTTCAATAATCTTTAATGTATTTGGGTTCAATTTCTTAAGTTGTGATTTCCATAGTGACCCTCGACTTAGAAGAAATTTGGTTTTATCTAAATTTAGAAAACTGAAGGAAACAACAGCACTTTGGACAGTGGAATTCTTAAGATTTAACAGTGATAATTTTCCTCGATACACAAAATAAATCACGGCGTGAAAATCCAATACGCTTTCCTCTATTTCTTTCTTACTAAGGTATGGTCTATAAAAATAATAGTAATAAATAGAGGTAAAATGGTTTTAGCAGACCATTCGTCATTTCCACATGCTAAAAGGCTTTTTTTAGTTAATGGTGAAATGAGAAATGTTCCTTCTTTGGTACTTTTTTCTTCTCATAAATAACTTTATTATCTATATTATTGCAATTCTTTTATAAAATAATATACTTCATAAATTCATTGACCTGAACGAATTTGCGTTCCTTTAAATGGTTTCAGAGGTACTTTCAAAAACATGCTCTTTAATCTCAAAATAAACTACATTTGATAAACCATTAAGCAATCCATCAATTCGATATTTCAAGTAAGTAGAAAAACTACTGATCAATATTGTTCCGTTATCCTATTCATATGATTATTACATAAATGATTTTTTTTGTAACGAATTGAAGAAATGCTACCTTTTATGGAAAATCCATCCATGCATTTACAATTTCCATCAGCTTGACGAATAGTAGTTAAACGAATGAAAGTTAAAAGAATATAAAAGCTCTTTTTCGCTTTTTTATCAGTACGTTCTCTTTTATAAAAGGGTATTTGGGCGTAACCAGAAACGGCATTTTATTTCTTCAAAAAGCTGATGTTTTTAACGCACTTCTATATAGACAGGTCAAAAACTACTAAAAGGAGGCAGGAAACAAGTTTAGTGAGCCGAAACACTGAGGGTGCCGGATTTTTTTTTCACAAAAAATAGTAGAAAAAATACAAATCGATGAAATCGATTGCAACAAAAGAAAACTTCAGAAGTTCTTCACTCAATGTTTACATGAAACAACTCAGCCTTTAAAATTGTTTGTAACTATGAATACAATTCCGTTTGAAATGCTACTTTTACTTTATTTACCTTTTCAACAATGATAAGTTGATTACAAAGCAGTGCAACGATTATATGAATTCGAAAATCCGTTAAGATTTATACATATTTTAATTGTATAAAAATGTTTTGGGTTCAATATAAAAAAATTTCATTTATTTTTTTAAATTTGAGTTTTCAATAACATTCTGGAAGAGTTGATTAAGCACATCATATCTACGTTGTAAGCAGGTGTAGACGTAATGTTTCAATGTGAACGTACGTTTTTTCAACGTATATCTTATCTAAATATTTTCGTCGCAACCATGTTTTATTCATTTGTTACAAAAGAGAAACATTATTTTCCAAATTACTTGTTTCGGGAATCAAATTTCAAGTCAATAATAATTAAAGTATATAGCCAAATAGTTTTAATTCAAATTCAATCCAGTCTGTATCTATAGAATTTGAGCAATCAGTTGATAGAAATAGAATTGCGCAATTTAAACAAAATTAAATGCGTCCAATGTGAAATAAAAGCTATGCTTCCATAGCAAGGACCTTTCCTTTTCTTTATTTGAATAAAAGGCGGAGAATTACCTTTATAACAGTATTTATAAAATGAAAATTAATGAACTGTTTCTCATATTTCACTTTTTTCTAAGTTAAGTGTTTGATTTTAAAAATACTTTTTTAAAAAAATTTGACTCTCATGAGAGGGATTCACCTTAAAAACTCAAGTATCCTGTATATTAATAAATAGTAAAATGATTTCTACTATTAATTGGAAAATACCCTCTAAAATTCAAATACATTTTTTAGGCAGAAACCAACCAAACTTTACAAATAACCAGTACTAAGAAATCTAAGTTTCCACATCCATGTTAAATCACAAACATATAGAGAGGTATTTTACTATTCATCTCGTAATAAAATACTTCGAAATCATAATTCTAAAACTCAAAATTTCGAGAGAAGTGCGATAAAATGTACTATATCATAGAAAATAAGCCGATTTGACATTTCAAAGAACTAGTACAAGGCCTAATATTAAAATATTTTTTAAATTGCTTTTTATTACTTATAAGACATGATTAAGGCAGGTAAATGTCCGCAATGGAAAGGAACCATCATTCTTCTGTTATTGTTTGTATAAAACATGGCATCTGGAAGCTGTCGTGAATATGAAGGAGCTAAAGGAAACCTCAAAATATGCCTGCTTCATCATTGACTCAGATCAGTTAGTTATCAGCAAATGATACTCCAGGCAAAAGTTCAACAATACACATTTATTTTTACATTTCAACAAGGTATATTGTGCAAAACGAACTCGTCAATTAGAACATTACAACATTTAAAAATTTAAACAAAAAATATCTGCAGAACAAGAATCAGTACGATACATCTTGTATAGAAATTTACCATGTAAACACAAGAACACTTTCAGTCAGGAGTGAAGGGACTGCAGGTACATCTGGATTACTGTGCAGCTGAAGATTAACATACAGAAATAAGCTGCATACTTTACGGAAGAAGAAATCTAAACCAGTTGGGAAGACTGAAGCTCCGCTTAGGAGAGATGGCTCACACCGTTTGTTGTAGACCCAGTCAAGAAGTGAGTTGAGTTCCTGCTCTCTGCAAGAATTGACAAAGGCACTCGTATAAATACGTTGACCAATACTGAGCGCGTATAACAACTTCATCTCTTTTGCATCTTGCATGAAAGAATAAAGCTCCTCTATCTGCCGCCTCCTGGCAAGGTGAGAGATGAAATGCAATAGCAAGGAAAAAGGTTCGAGAGGCCGCCACAAATCTATGTTTATATATAATAAGAATTGTTTTTATCAACTTGTAACCTGCACTTACCTTCGGTATTGCTTTATGACGAAGAAATGCATTCTTCAATATGAGCGATGGACATTTTAAGTATCTTTCTCGGTACTTGTAATGTCTTCAGTAAATATGATTTTCACGTTCCGATCAAAATTTATTAACAGTATACTGGATGCAACATCATAGTTTTCTTTCGCATTTTTCTCGGAAACTGTACATCAGGTTGGTATGTTTATAAACTAATTGTTTGTACGATTCAAGGAAGGATACCCATTTAAGGAACTTAAAACATTCCATTTCGAACAACATTACCAAGCGTTAACATTTTACATTTATTTATCGATGTAAAGTTTCATTAATTTCCCTGCTGAAAATAGTACGAAATAAATGTGAATGAGAGTTGAGTGAATGCCATGAAATCAGTTTTATGAGACAAACACACCTGCATTTGTTTGCTTAAAAGCACGAAATAATATAAACAGAATAATATCAGTCGAGAAATTAAGTAAGCAAAATTTTTATAGATAAAAAGTTAAACTGAATTATTCTGCTTAAAATTTGAAACAGAATAATTCTAAGGTCTTTAGTAATATATTTAGTAATATTCCCCATACGCAACATTCCTAATTTATCATTTAAACCATGTAAGTGAGTAATAAATACAATTTTACTATTATTAATTATTAGATAATATGAATTCCGTGGAAGTGAATTAGAGCACATATAGTAATGATGTTTTCTTTCAGAAATCAGCATTTCCTCTTTATTATTATCCAGCAAATTGAAGAAAATAATACTAGAGCACTTAAATAAAAAGGCAATGAATCACATATCACTAAGTCTAAATCATTGTCCTGAAGAAGTATATCCTTTAATAATATAATAAATGCGAAAGTGTGTCTGTCTATCTGTCTGTTTGTTAAGCTTTCACGACCAAACTACAAAACCGATTTGGATGAAAATTGGCAGAGTTGTAGCTTGAAACCCAAGAACGGACATAGGGTAGGTGAAATCACGTTAAAATAATTATTTTTGACTACAGATAACAAAGAACTCCCATTGACTCCGCGATTCGCGATGAAGATTATTTTATTTTTCAATCAACTGTCAAGTGATCCTTCAGGAATGCGAAAACATGTGGAATAAATTATTTTTAAAATCAACTATCACGTGATCCTTTTTTCCGCTGTAACTTCGGAACAAATTGTCCGATAAAAATTATTTTTATACCATCTTAAAGTCCAAAATTTTACCTTTTCTGAGATACCAATTTTATTTCTGTGACGTTTTTCCTTCAATTGTTATTAATTTTTTAAAGTTTAATAACTTTAATTACGTGCAGACGATTTGGAAATAACGCAAATTTATAGCTACTCCGTTGCTAGGCAACGGTTAGACTTTGAACTAATTTACCCTCTATTTCTGAAAAATTTGCTTATAGAAATAAATTCAAGCCAAATTACTGTTTCGCGCGCGGGCTTTTGCCAGTGTTAAAGATAATATAAGAAAATATTGCTTTGTTTGACCATAAACAACAAAGAAAACTTTACACTTCCGTTCTCCAGTTGTCGTAGGATTTACAGCTTTTAATACGGTTACACAGCGATCCAATGACGTTAGTGAATTAATCTGTCGATGTTTTGTTTAATTTTCACAGTGAGGTATTACAGAATATCCATCTGTAGATACGGTAATGGGCATTAACAAGGAGCATCATATCCTGTAGAGCTCTTCAACATCTTAAAATTGTCAGGCGCACCTTCCGACAAGCCGAGATTGAAAGTCGGTGTGCCACTACTACTAAAACGTAACCTCGATATACCGAGACTGAGCAATCGCACATGGTTGCAAATTACACACCTAGGTCCAAATGTCATGAAAGCTATTGTTATGACTGCTATAGGGAGAAGAGAGAGTGTTTTAATTCCACGCCTCCTTATAATACCGAAGCATTTATCATCTCAGTTCAGAAGGTAACAAATCCCTTTAAAAATAGCATTTGCCAGTCTCAGGGCCAGGCACTGAAAGTGGCAGGCGTACATTTGGAAAAACAATATTTTTCGCATGGGCAACTATATGTGGTGTGTTCACGTGTATCCAGCCCACACAACCTCTGCATCCGTGCAACTAACATGGTATACAAAAGTGTATTAGCATAGATAAACAATTTACATAACTATATCAGCATGCATGTACAGTACACTCCTGTCAGCCGTCTAATTAAATATTATCAACCGTCAAAACTTTTACTTTCCCCTTTCAAAATGCAACAAAACATTTACATTCATGAATTAAAAAAATAATAATTAAAATTCTTGGCGCACGAAGTCGCGGGTAACAGCTAGTACTAAAATATTTTATAAATCTACGTTTGCATTAATTTTCATTAGTGCGATTGAAAATTACTTGATCTTCCTTATTCACTCACAAAGTGACTTACCGGTGTTGAATCGCATATTTACGGATCCTACATAGTAGGGAATGAGGTCGCTTCTCATTGGCTCTCAGCGTCACGTGACTTAGTTTATTTCTAAATGGCATCCTGAAACTAAACGGTACTTACTAATGCTGAAGGTTCGTTCTTCATTTATTTCATTCTAAAAATGTATTCATCATTCTCTTGAGAAGCATCTAAATAATCATAATTAGAAGGTAGTTTTGATTTTTCCATGATGCGATAGCAGAAGACAAAATAATAATTAAGATCTTGCCTTAGCGCAGTGGTATGACATCATTCAGAAGCAAGCCAAATCACATGACGCTGAGAACCAATAAGCAGCGACCTCATTCCCTACTATGCAGGATCCGTAAATATGCTGTTGAATCCAGACTACTATATGAAACTTTCCTTCGTGTTTAGTTCGGGATAATTACGTTTTGTCCGTCTATTTTACAATAAAGTCGTTTATACATTTTATTTTATGTTACGCCTAGAATATATTCAAGCTGTTTTTCTATCTCTTTAAAAATACTATATGTAAAATTATTCGTTTTAGCGCTCGTATAAAAATAGGAAGTCGACGTTTATGCATGTAAAGTAATCATATATAAATTAGAACTAATATCTTTTTATTTTTTTAGAAGCATTATATTTTTTAGAAAATAAAGCCTCTATAGATTAACAATATCTATGGCATCAAATAATTGTGATGACATTCAACTACTTAGAGACATTTAAAATATTCAAATTAATCATAATTAATTAGTTCCCTCCTATAGATAATGTTTCTGATTAGATTCTCAAATTAATACAAATTTCAGCTTGATGAAATATAAACTACTCAGTGTTTTATTTTCAGTTATGAGTTTGTACATTTCGAAAAGAAAATTTCGAATGAGATTATTTAAAAATAATTTTAACTGTCTGGGAAGTTTTGGATTGCATTAAATGAACGGAAAATACATTTTATTACATTTCCAGTTCTAATATGTATGAAGAAACGCAAGAGAGAGATATTTTCTACAATATGAAGTTTAGTGATAAGAAATAATTCGATAACCTCTAGATTCTAGAAGATGAGTGGCTAAAATCCAACGTTTGAGATCAGCAGTATTTTCTTTTCTGAGCATGGGGTGTGTGTGTGTGTGTGAATAAAAATCAGATCCACCGAATGGTCTATGAACTACGCTGAAGAAATTTCCTCAAGAAAATATCTTCGGCCCAACGTAAATTAATAGCGTTATTGTAAAAGAAATTGCAGATTGGAAGGGAATTGCTTTGAATGGAAATTTATTTTAAACACTTGGCAAATTCTCTTTTTATTGTTTTGGTTCGTAATTGATGTTATGCCAAACAAGTATATAAATACGACATCTTTTTCGGAACTTGTAAGCGAAATCATTGTATTCTTATTTTATAATCTTAAAACCAATAATTTTCATTCATGACAAAAGTGTTTAAATCAAACCATTTTTTAATAAATATATAACTCACAGGAATGTTGGACGGAAAATCTAAGAAATTTCTTTAGTGTTTCGAAACCTTTGTTCAACTTCTGATTATGTTTTGGTTTCGAAACATATAAAGACTCAATAAATAATTGTAAGAATTAAGAAAGCATGGATATTTGTACTGCAATAATGCAATTTAAAATATTAGTTTCTAACTTTTCTTTATGTACCCCATTTTACTTTTTCCTTGAAAAATCCGAGGTTAAAATCATAATAATGAAAAGATATTGAAAATTAGTTTTCTTTTAACTGAAAATTAAACATTGGTTTTATAAAGGTAAACCTTCAAAAAATTAATAGTGCTTTAGCTTTAAAATGCAAAAATGTATGCCAGTATATCTTTCCCCAGGTTTCGCCCAGGGGGGTACCACATACCGGCCTTGATATAAAAGATAGAGACTTGCTAACACATACGAAAAACTACTAGCAAAACCAAAAAAAGACATACTATGAAAAGACATACTGTGTTCACAAATCTGGTAGATATGAAATGAATAATTAATTATACTAAATTACATTCTGCTCGAAAAACACATACTCTACAATTGAATTGTATAGTAATTTTAATTTAAAATAAGGCTTTATCGAAAAAAAATTAGCATTCATATATAACAGCAGGAAATCTAATTTTAAGATGTCTATCGGTTACCTGGATTCGCTTTGAATCAGTTAAAATTTTATGTTCAGGTTTTAACTTGGAAATTTGAATTTATATTAGAAAACAGATACCATCTTTTAAGATGAGGTACTTAAAGCATTTTTTAAATCTTGGGATGGTACATTATTCAAACGAAATTTGTACTTAGCCATGAAGCAAAAACTATTCACTCTGATTGTGCATGTGTAACTTACTGTAAGATTCAAATAAGCGCCATTTAATAAATTATAAAAATAGAATTCCTCACATTATAAGTAATTCTAAAGCAAAATTTTAATGAAATTTTTACTCATTGAAAATAAGCTGAGCATTTTTTTAAAGAGATAAAATAAAATTCTTCTTCAAAACGAATTCACTCATGCTTCGAATTTTTCCTCCCAAAACATAAGAAAGAAAATTTTAAATTTGAGTTATTTTCCTCATACAGCTAAGATTTGCTGGAAAGAAACGAAAAACCGATGCAATATGACCAGAATTGTAGTATGTTTTCATACATCATCAAAAAGAATCTAATGATGCTTTGAACGATGATATATCTAAGCGTATGAAGTAGAGGATTGTTTGCACTCCGTTTTCGGAACAAATCCCCTTCCGGCATGACGCCAAACTTGGTTTTCGGATTAATAATAGCGATATACTGATAAAATCAGTAAAACCAGTAGCTCTATACAAACGTTTTAGAAATGAACGCAACCTCGAAGACTCAAAAATTATTTAAAGCCTTATCACCATGAAATTGATATGTATCATCAGCAGTCTATTATTAAATAAATATTCATGGATACTAAATGCATGTATTTATTGAAATCTTTTCTAACATGTAAACGGTAGGATAGAATGCTTCGATACCAATTTTTTCGCAACGAAAAATGGTTATTATTTATTTTGTTGACGTACAATGCAATTAATTCAGGAATTAAAAATAATAATAATTTTACAATAACATTTAAGTGTGAGCACCCTTCATTTTGTAAAAATATCATTTGATATTTCAATTTTAAGTATATCTGTTCATTTTCAATAGAAGAAAAAATGTGTTTATATTTCTCAATTCAAGAGTCATTTTACCGCACAATCGATTTGTGGTTCTAGATTTGTTAAAACAAAACATTTGTTTTTAACTGATTTTTTATCATTCTATTTTGCTTAGTAGCTATCTTATACACGAATTCAAAACTGTGCGCAGTGTTAAAATTTATTCTAGGTTCAGAAATTTCTTTTTACCTTTATAGCCAATACGTAAGTTCTCAGTGATAAATTCTAATATATTTATTAAATTTAAATAATGCGCTGGTGAAAAAATCTCTAATGATTTCAAGAATAATTTATCGAAAGTAACATTTCTATAAGAATGAAATCTGATAAAGAATGCAACAATTTATACAATACATTATGAGTAGAAACTCCAATATACTTTAAAATTTTGAAACAATTAATTTTCCCTAAATCTGCTAAACACTTATTTCAAAATGACAAATTTTTTCCATGCCAGGATAAAACATTGTCTAGTATTATTATTGTAATAAATATCTGAAATTGAAAAATTCTCTAGGAAAAATATGATTCAAACACTTAATACTGCAACGTAAAAAAAAATGGTATATTTATGATATTTAAAGCGAACATTCAAAATTAAAGTACCCTTCTTTACTTTTGTTAATTCAATGTATTCACGATCTTTTCAGAAGGAATTTGCTCATGATTTTATGAATTTATTAACACTCTAATGTATTTAAATACGTTTCAAATCAGCTTATCATGAGATCCACCTTTGTTTTATAAGACAAATTAAAGAAACTTACAATAATATCTGTTTAAAATTTAGGTGTTCTGCTGAAAAAGTGATTAAATCATTTAAGAAAATTATCTTATGTATAATATTCATTCGCGTAACTACGGCCTCATTGACCAAGTGACAGGGCCGTGGTTTGGAAATAGGAAGAACTCGGTTTGAGAAACTATTCTACAAATCAAAGAACCGCCGTGATAGTGTGCCATGAGTAATAAGCATCGAATTTTCTCTTGCCGGTGTGTTCTGGAATCTTAAGCTGGTCATTCACGACCACTCCCCTCCACGCAAACGGCATGCTGACAAACCTACCCATTCCATTTTTTAGTCCATCCATTTAGGTAGGTCATTCAAGACCGCTCCACGCAGCGCAAATCCATTCACAACCAGTCTCTGCGTTCTACTACTCCATTTTTTTCCTATTTCCTCGGTGAACAGCGCAACCCCACGTCCTCCCCACACACGTACGTATTACAGCCGCTTTTATGGCACGGCACTCCAAATGGAATGATGGATATCCGGACAAGTTGGAAATCCAACCTTCCGTTCCACACCGCTCAAATTTTGTCCGCTTTTTTGGCGTGGAGAGTTAGCGAGAGTTGGTTGAAGTGTTACATTCGGACAACATCTCAGAATTATGAAGCCTGTCCCAAAAGAGCCATTATTTATCTCAAATGAAGTAATAATTAAAAAAAGGAACGTTAATCGAAACTAAATTACTATTTACAATTTAGTGAAACTTTATTATGTAGTTTTGCAACCATTCGTCAAAAATTTTCTATAAGGACATGGGAAGTAATTAAAATAAAATATTTTCTTCAATTTTCGCAAATGGCGATAAATTGAAGATTTAGAACTGCATCATACAATTTCTACTGAACAGTACTGGTTCTGAATCCAGAACTGTTTCTAAATGTTTCCAGTGATTTAATCCGTTTGATAATTATAGGATGAATTTCCAATTAAAGTAGTTATTCTTCAACGATGTACTAATTTCGATGCAATATCGCTCCTTCATTTTAAACAATGATTGCATTAGCACTTAAATTACAAACATTACGTACGTATTGATAGAGCTAATAAACTTTTTTACATGATACACATATTCTAGTGGATATATTCCTGAAATAAGATAACATTAAATTGAATAAAGTTGTTCATTCACTATAAGGAGCGGTAAGAGCGTGGAATAAATTATTTCTTCAAGGTCCATTGAAAAGTCGCAACAACTTCACAAGTTCTGAGGTTTGGATATATATATTTTATTCCATTAACTTTTATTACTTTCTTTACGCTGTTATTATCTTAAGTGAGCAGAAGATAAAATTAATCGCGATCGCAATATTCATAAACAGTCAATTAAGTGGAATTAATATATTCCTTAATACAGCAGATTAGACAGTTCCAAAAAGTATTTTATTACATGAATGAAATGCAATGTTAATTTGTTTTTTATTTTGACATCTGTGAATTCCAAAAGAAAACTGATGGAAAAAGATTGAAATTACATTACATTACTTGGTAAAACTACATTCTTCTTTTCTAAAGAATGCAGGATTTGATTATTCTATGTCCGGTTACTTGAAACTAAAAGTATTGAATTTTGAAACGAAGACGATTTCTGCAGTTTTCCAAACTTTTACTGTTTGCAAGAAAAAAGAGCTTCAAAAATGTCTTTGCTTTTGCTTTCGAGATAAATAATTTCAAATGAAATTTTTATAACATGTAAGAATTTCGTCAAAGATGTAATACCACTGCCACAGGAAGATCACATTGCTACTGGTCTCACCTGTGAATTTGACACACATGATACATTCATAAATATTTGCTATTGAGACAGCGAGCCCTTGTGTGCTCAATAGGTGTATGCATTGATTCGGTTTCTCACATTTTAACACACTGCCCTGTTTTTAATTCTCAACGAATAATTTTTTCTTACATCTCTTTTAAACATGGAAAACTTGATGTCATAGAATTCTCAACACAACTTATTTACTTTTCCGACAGGTATGAAATTGTATTCAGTGTATATAAACTTTTAACGCTTTACCTTTGTCCAACAAGGTTTTATGAGTATTTTCACCAAGTTTTATGTTTTCACAAATGAATCGAACTTTTATATTTGATGCATACACCTTTTACTAACTATAAACATTTGTGGAATTCACCTTAGGTTTGTCGCAGCAGCTTCTCTTCCATCGGACCTTGTGAAATAAAACTCCAACTTTACTTGGAATTTTATTTAATTTAATTATAAAAAATGTCAAATCAAAGAATGCAATAGATTTGATTTGTTAGGCAGCAGAATCTCAATGAAAATTTTGTGAATTTTTTAATGGTAGCTTATCTCCAGCCTATTCTCTGTTTTCCTTTGTCAACTTTAACCAAAGCTCTAGGATTGCAATGCACGATAATTAGGATTAAAATTCTTCTTGCAGACCTTACTTTCATTCATAAGTAATGTATTAATTTGTTATGTATGATTTTTATTCATTATTTATGTTTATATAAGTTTGTTGATTATTCCTGTTTATTCGATATT
Source organism: Araneus ventricosus (assembly GCA_013235015.1). Classification (NCBI taxonomy): domain Eukaryota; kingdom Metazoa; phylum Arthropoda; class Arachnida; order Araneae; family Araneidae; genus Araneus; species Araneus ventricosus. The sequence continues at coordinate 30,212 of BGPR01005866.1, forward strand.
CGTACCGGCTATTTAGTGTAAGTAAATAATTGTATGCTCCGAGCAGCTATTAGATGTTAATCACTGCTCAAGAAATATGGTCTATTTTCATTCAGGATACATTCAGGCTATATGGAATACATATTTACGCTTGGAATAAAAATATTTGGAATTTTTTATGGTGCGCTATTTTCAGGTTGTATGTCACTGTTTCAATGACGTTGATACTCATTTATATCACATGTATGGGTTGGAAAAGCAATATTCTATGGAGTGGATGCTAAGTTTTTAAGATATAAGATATATAAATACTTATGGAATAGTATGAAAATTTTATCTTAATAGTGAATGCTCAGAAAAATACCAAATATTTATTCTTAAATTGTTTAGAAATAGATGTTTTATACTCAGGCCTCATTTGTATTCCTTTTACAATCAAAGATGAAAACAGCATCCCTTCCATATGAAATAGTCTTTATTATGGTTAACTTATACCGAGTATCTCTCAGATTTCATGCACAAATATTATTTTTTCTTAATACTTAACTTCCTCAATACAAATATTCACAACCTACTTAGTTATTTGAAACTAAAATGGTTTGTAACTAAATCGTAATCACATAGAAAATGAAATTTTGAATTTAAACATGATTTTAAATAAAACAATTGAACTTAAGTATATCTAAAACAAACAAATATAAGATGTAAAAATATTAAAAATAAATTCTGTTATAATTGGGCATTTCAAAAATGTACCGATTTCGCATGAAATATTTGAACATTCAATACATAAAAGAAGCGATAAGTACTGTTCAGAAGTATAAATAAAATATTTGCTATCTTTTGAACTTTAATAAAGAGTGAACTTAAGTTTCTTTAGCTTTACTACAATTTCTCGTGTAGTATTTCAGATACATGAAAGGCTTTGAAGAATCGCTCTAATTAGATATAACTTTGAATTCACCACTCATATAATTTCAACAAGCTATGCACTGACCAGTATGGCATTTTAAAATTTTATAGCCAAAGAAGACTTTTACTCTGAATTTAATTATTTATCTTTATACATAAAGAAATTTAAATTGAAATTTCTTCACTGTGCATCAGTATCGTGCATTTGACATTCAACGTTTAAAAGTTATTGAGAAAGAAATAGGAAAGTATAATTCCCTATTCTTCACTACAAATTATAATGGAATTCTTTAAAAGCATACTTCGCCATTTAAACTTTATTCGAAAATGATGAACGAAGGAAAAAGAAAATGTCGAATAATGCATCCATTATATTATACGGTATTTAGTAGAAAAGCGTTTATACTCTTCTTCTTGTGCACTGAATGAATTAAATACAAGGAGAAATAATACCTCGCTAAAGATAGTGAATTCGCGTTGAAAATAAAGTAGAAGAGCCTGAAAGATTTCTCAAGAACATCATTTTAAGGTCAGTTGCCGAGGCAAATGTTTTAAACTAAGAGAAAGAAGAGTTCCCGAGAGAAATTTTCTCAAAAGATAGAAGAACTTAAAAACTCGCCAGTTAGCGCCATTTGTAGAGATTCACAAATTAGAAAGCTTCGGGGAGAAAATAAGAATCTTCCAATGAATAAAACATTAAATTCCGAGTTAAATCTTTTCATCCATTTTCCTCGGGTGAGGAAGACTTTTAAGCCAATCTTTTTCTCATCAGGGGCAACTTTTATTGTCTGCAGGGCGATCTATTTCACCCGATAAAATAGTCCCAATAGTTTTCGCAGTGCATGATAAGCTTGAAAAGGTATTACTTAAATAACTCTTTCTCCTCTCAACAACCTTCCTGCCTTATTGATCCAATTAGTCTGAAAGAACCTTTACTGTTGTAGCGCTGAAGACTACAATTAGAAACGACAACTTTTAGTTGTAGTGCTACCTTAACAAGACATGCAAACACTGAATCTCTCATTGGAAGCTAGTTGGAGGAGGGTGGTTTGCTAAGATGCTGCAAGCTTTCTTTTCACAAAGTGCCCGTGATAAATTAGCGGTGAAACAGATTTCTTATAGAGGGACTGGTGGGATTTGGAAGACTAGTGGTTTGATTTCATGAAAGAAATTAGCATTGCTCTAAGTATGAGCTAACTACGTTTAACGGTTTTAGGATAAGGTTTGTCCCAAATATTCAGTAATCCTGTAATGTTACAGAACTTACATTCCGTAACTTCTTTATGAAATCACATTACAAATAATTTGATTGTGGTAAAACTATAATTTGCTTTGGGAAGGCTTATTTTAATAATAAAAGTTATCCAATCTTCATCAGAAAATAATTCCTAATGTCGTCTTCAACTGAGCACCAGCATAGCGATGAGAAAAAAGCAAATAGAACAGTCTATCTTTTTAAACTTCAAGCAGAAAAACACTTTAGGCTTTTGGCTCTTCTGGGAAAAATTTATTTTCTAAATATAAGGATGGCATAATGTTTTTTGTATCTTATCTACAGAGGCGGTCGATCAACTTCCATAAATTCATAGTTTATCTGTTTCAGGTGGAATCTTATGTAAATTTTGCAAAAGTGTTCGTATGGCAGTTAAGTGATTAATTTGTAGTACGAAATTGTAACTAGGAAAAAAATTACAACATATAAATATCAGGGTTTATAGGATTGAACTCAGTAAAGGTATCTATGAGAAGTCTTAATTGCACAAGGTTCAAGGTCCTTTCCTTTTTATTACTTTTTATCGAAATTTTGAGTATGAAGGTCAATAAACTCTCATCTTAAATTTGAGCTAAACATATTTGCTTATAGAACTGATTCCCGTTAAATCAGTCGGTAACAATTTTTTTTCCTCTGTTGTGTTGCGGAAATTTGGAGAGCCACCCAGGTGACTCCCTCGTCATCTAATAGCGATTCTAAACCACGAAGACCGTCCCGAAGTAGACATTGTATATCTTCAAAATAGAGACTAAAGGACCACTCAGGGGTATCCCCGTCATTTGATTGCGGTTTGAACTAAGAAGCCCTTCCGAAAATAGACATTGTGTATCTTCAAAACAGTGATTTAAGTGTCTTGCTCGTCATCCGATTGCAAGTAAAAGCGAGGAAGCGACTTTTAAAGTAGCCTTTGTCAAAGAAAAACTACAACAGCGGAATTTAAAATATACTAAACAAAAACTTTGCTTGAAGAAAGTACTCCAAATTACACATAAAATACAATGGATTCTTATTTTTTTACCAAAGAAGAAATTCTACTAAATTTTATTAACAATGAATTGATAAATTAAGGGGACTTGGCACCCCAAAATTTTTTTTCTACAATTTTGATCAAACTTATTCAATTTTGTAGTAGATAGATGTAAACTGTGCAGAAACTGAAATTTCTAAAATATTTTTCACTTTGAAAAATTACAAATTAAAAAATTTTAAATTTTTAAAAAAAATTAACCCTTTTTTTAAATGCTTCTTCTCATACAATTTTTAATATTTTTTCTCCAAATTTTTTTTAAAGGGACCTCTCAATGTACTTAACAGAAACAGGGATCGAATTTTGATATCTACATTAGTTTCAGAGAAAAAAAATTTTGTTCAAAATTTTGTGAAAATTTTTGGAAAATATCAGAATTTTTCACTTTGTAAATTTTAAAAAAAATTTCTAATCAATATTTTTACAAATCCATCCCTAATTCTATTAAGCATGCATTTGTGAGTGAACAGAAAAAATTTCAAGTAATTAGAATAAAAAGAGATCGACTTTTTTCATTTTGTAGCAGACACAATTTTGGAAAAAAGCAAACTGAGAAAAGCAGCTTTAAATTTTAAAAACAATAAAATTGTAATAAAAACAACTTATATCAAGCTAGTTTTTTTTTCAGAGCAATAACCTGACATTTGCGAGTCCTAAGTTATCAATTGTATTAATATTTATTAATACTATAATTATTAATTAGCATCTTCATTTATAGGGATAATTAGAAATTTTTTTTAAAAAATGCGAAAAATTTCAGTTTTTTCAAATTTTTTAGTCAAAATATTTAATAAATGATCTGCAGTACTATTTATCAAATATCCATTATAACAAAGAAAAAATTTAAAACCATTTTATTGAAATTTTATTGGCAGTGAGAAATTCAAACAAAATGAGAAGCGAAAGCAGTGTTGATGATGATGATGACGACGATATGCTTCATAAATAATAAAGAAGCGAAAGCAGTAAAACAGTAAACAAACAAAGATTAAACGGCTACTGTTTGAAACAACTATCTTGCTTTGCTTTTATTGAAAAAATTAGTTGTCTTTGCAACTTGCACATGAAATATGCATGATTTAAACATTGGAAGTGGGCGTGGCACGCGATGAAATGTTAGACAAAATAACTTCATATCTCACTAAATATTTGTCTGATTGTTTTGAAACTTTCAGATTATTAAGTCAAAGATTCGAGGATCATTTTCCACTCAAAATTTGAAAATCCATATTTTCATTGATTTTCCGGAATTCTTAGGGTGCCAAGTCCCCTTAATCGGAAGTATTTGCAGTGAAATATTTGTCAAAATAATAAAAAAGAAGAAAAAAATTAAAGCTTAGAAACTTTAAGTAAGCTTTGGAAATTAATCCGACTTAATTTACTATTCCTTTATCTAAAGATCTGTTATGGCTTGTTTTAGTTTTCAAAGATTTTTAATGGTCCCTTAAATAAAATATCCATCTCTTAGATAATCATTTCGCCACACAGAAAAGAAATGGAAAATAATTAAAGAAAAAGAAATAAGCTAAGAAACCGAAAAAACCACTAGTTTACATTATCATTCATTTTTCGCCTCGAAATACATTCGATCTTATTAATAAAAGTTTTACAATATAATTATAGTAAGAAAATATCTATTAGAAAAAGAAAAACATTTCCATGATATGAACATATATTTGGTTCAGGTTTGCAATATGCTATCAAGATATATATTTCCTTTAAAATACTCTAAAATAGAATCGAAATAAACTAGAGAGGGCTGAGTGATATAGATATATATTGGAGACTTAAATCAATATTTAGAAAAGAACGTCGCAAGTTTTAAAACTCTCACGCTAGATGTATCGTAGAAAGTTCTCCTTTAACAGAAATTTCAGCATTCGAGATCTTTGAATTCAACTACAGTCAATGCGAAGGAAAGATGTATTTTTTGGAAGTATTCTTCTTTTTGAAGAAAGTATTCACATCTTTGACATAATTGGGTTTTCCGCTTCGAGTTTCTGTCATGTAGCAAGTAGCATACATGTTTCTTATTCATTGAAGTATGTATGAAGACTGCATCATAGAAAGCATCTAATGTAAAATATAAATCAAAGAATGAATTACATTTCTTGAATTCTTTCTCGGATGATTTAGCTCATTTAAAATGAATTTCAAACCAATTACAAGTCATTTTTCAATTCATCATTTTCTGCATCGATCAGCTCAAATAAAGCTGTATGTAAAATAACCTTCAATTTTCTATATAGAATTCAGACAAGAGGTTTTATTTATTTATTTCGCTGAAGAAGCGCATTTTTGTTTAGAAGGCAACTGATGTGGCAACATTATTCGATTTGATTCAATAATTCTTTGCTACAATTTTTGAATAAGTGGTAACTTGAAGTTGTCCAAAAATCAATGTCGAAGCTCAGTAGTTGAAAACCAATACAAAAAAAAATTATGCGAAGCAAATTATGAAAAACCTGATTCGAAATCCCAGTTAGCAACATTAATAAGCCATACAAAATAAATCATTGCGGTATTTCAGAATTCCCTTTATATAAAAATTCAAGAAGTTCATTTAGCATTTTTGCCAGAGTTTTATTTATATTTAAGATTTAACTCTTAAGATAATTATTGATTGCTTTTGTAAATTAAGAACACGTCATTCTTTTATTTATTCAAATAAGAGTTCACGAAATTACATTTCTTTTCCAAGACAAGAATGCATTTATATTAAATTATCAAAAAATCAAAATGCCTGTATGGTTTCAATTTTCATAAGCAAACCTTGATAATAAACGAAATGCTAGTGAAAGTATTTGAATTTCTAAAGGGAAAATAAAACGCTGATGAAATGCCCTTAAATCATTTTCTTACTTGAAGGTATCAAATGATTTGTCTTTGGAATTCTAACAGCAAATAGTAAGCAAATAGTTTCGATTGAGAATGTCACATCCTTAAATTTAGTTAAATTTTTAGTCTAATCAGCAACTTTCTTTTTTTGCATTTAATTTTTCGAGAGATCCCTATCCATATTTTTGCTTCTTTGAAATGTTGTGTCTTGTGGAAAAACTTAGGCTCATCAAAATAGTTACTCTACAATGAGTGACAACTTTCTTAATACCATCAACTTCCACCTTTTTGCCACATTTTTCTTTGGAATAAATTCTTTGACAATAAGTAATCTGTAGCAGCCCCCCTTCGTGCTTCCGGTTGGATATTGCACCACATGTCGATTTCTCCATTGTAAAAATTAGTTGTTTCTGTATGCTTCCCTTATAGCTTAAAACCGACTTTTCCGGACATCCTGTATATTGTACAATAGAATTCTTTCAAGCTTATGAAGTAATTGATTTTTGATACATAACTTTTACACTAAGCTAATATTTGGAGGATAAGGAAAGCAAAATTCCAGTCTCATTAGTAACACATAACAAGCATTTGGTTAAAATAAAAAGAAAATAAAATAAAACCACCGGGAGTTGTCTCCCCTAAACTTTCTAATATACTCCTAACACATGTAGAGAAAATATAAGCTAAAAGGCAGTAAAATGAACAAGCGTCCCTAACGCAGTGGAGAAGCGTCATACCACGAGTTTCCGAGGTTGGAAAGCGGAAGAATCGGAATTTGGCGGGATTACGCACTAGGTTTGCTTAAGATAAAGCAACCGGAATTCGCAATTTGAACGCCTTTTTTCAACCGATTTAAACGAAAATTGAAGACAAATCTACAATTAGGGTTTCAAGACTACACACGAAATTTAATTTATCTAAGTAATTTCTTTTAGATGATATCGTCTTAAGGAGTATGCAATTATGCAGACCGACAGATAGTCAACCCTTTGACAGATTTAGCCCAAACTTTGATACAAACCTACATTCTTGATGATAAAAATGCATACCAAATTTTACCTACCTAGCTATTGAAGTTTGTGAGTTATCGCGTTCACATTAACACGGACATACAGACAGACTTCCCGTGGACGGATTTGTCCAAAATTTGACAGAAACCTATAAATTATGTGTAAAGACCACATGCCAAATTTCGTCCCTGGAGCTTTAATAGTTTTTGAGTTATCGTGTTCATAGACACACAGACAGACAGACATAATTCCATAATTGTGTTTTTTGGGCTCAATGAAGTCTAAAACGTGGAGATTCGTCTAAATTTCAAGGTAGAATCTTTTGACGGTTACAATACTTTCTCTTTGTGTACTTCGTATACGATAAAGTAAAAAGATCAAAATCAACATGCAGTTACCTTGAAATTGGAACATCGTATTAATTGTGTCCTTCCAAAATTACTGTACATTATGTCTTTATGCTCAAAATACACGCAATGGAAAACCTTGCTCCGAGCTGTAGAATTTTGCTATCTTTTTATCTTACACCACTATCACAGAAATACCTTGAAAGCACTTCAATGTCCGGATTTTGTAGCAACTAAATGTAGGTACCTTTTTCAAACAAATTCAGGTATTTTAAAAACAACCTCAAAGTACGGTTTCCTTAAACGGCTTCTTTGAAGATTCTAAGTACTTTCTAATGCTAATTGTAGCAATTCATTTTGAAAGATCCATGTTAGCTTGGCAATATTTCTTTTCGCAACAAAGTCCTCTAGAAAAGCACTAAGAATTGTAAGCAGAGAGCAAGATGTTAGGAAGGTTTAACTTTTTTAAATTCTTCTCGATTTCAAGGATCTGGTTTTTTAATAAAAGAGGGTATGGCATTTTCTGAGAAAATGTTTAGCTAGAGAGTCAAACTGCGTTGTTTAGATGTCAAGAAGGAATTACTTCCCGAATTTTAGGAACTTTAGCTTTTAAATCTTTAAATATTATCTCAAGAAATCTGTGTGGTTGGACTTTTCTTGCTATTGATGTTCAGTTGAAAATTTACTCCTTGAAAGTAATACACTAGAAAATTAATAAAATCTCTTTGTCTTTGCTACTAAAGAACTTGTAGATTATAAAAGTATACGCTTAATTAACTATTACGTAAAATTCATCCAACTGCATAGCCTACCTTTTTATGTATATAAACATCTTACGTATTATAGACATGATTTGATTCGTAGAAAAAAAACTTATTGATAGAACCCTGCTTCATTTTATGAAAGTCTAAACAAAGTATTAATAGCTTGTAAACACATTTCAAATTTGGAATTAATTTCTGTCAAGAATAGAAAATAAGCAAAAATGCTACTCATTTCCGCAGATCAACAAAACTTCATTCTAAAATTCACAATAAGATTTTTAAGAATTTAAGGAATAGAAAATAAATGAAACAAATGATAAAATTGATAATATAATTTAATTTAATAACCATGGGCTTAGAAAACATAAAGTTCGTACGAAGGCAATTTTAGTCTATCACTAATTTCTCGTAATGCCTGTTATGATTTTTAAAAATACTGTATCTGGAATTTTTTTAAAGTTTTTTCAATGTCAGTATCATAGTGTGTGTTTTAATTCTAATATTAGAATATATTGTATGCATATCTTCTTATTACAACTCGGATTTATTTTCTCTTGCTGATCTGTTTAGTCAGTAATGAGCTAGATAGTGTTTTCCTGGTTGTGGAAAACAACTGCTCTTCGGAGAAAAAATATTATCAATACGAATTGTTGAATTATATATAAAAACATGATTTGAAAGCTTTAAGAAAATTAAAATGTTTTACGTTCTAAATTTGTCATAAGTTCTGAGATATTAATCTCATATTTTGTCATTCAATTTACTCTCAAACAAAAAAGATATATTTCTAAATATCTTCTTTTCAGAAAATTATATTCTTTGTTGAAGTTCTCAATTTAAAGATGAACGAAAATGAAAAAAAATTATTTTCTAAAGCATTATTAACAGTTGATAGATCATACATCAATTTACGACATTATTTCGAAATTTAACATGGCCGTAAAAATAAATTATTTCTGCTTTGAGACACGCTATAAATACAACATTTAATAACTAAATTGAGTATTAGTTCAAATAAAAGTAATATATTTCATCTTACTCCGAATCAATTGAAAGAAGCATGCCATGTCCAATTTTGAGATCATTTATTCGAACATTTTTCCTTCACGTATCATTCATCTATGTTAAAGAAAAAGGATCTTCCAGGTGGGGAATGTCTCTCGATCACTCACTTTGATTGACAATCCTTTCATTACGCTCAAAGAAGGCTTATGGTACCCAAGAGTTTCGAATGTTTCAAACGAAGCTCTAAAAAACCCTTTTTTGTGATATGAAGTTGAGGCAGTAAAGTGGACTTTGACTCAAAGCAGTAGATTTATTTTCACAGTTTATTAAATAATTCTATTTTTTAAATAAAAGGAACGACAATACTGAAATGCGTAAGACAGGTTTGTTCATTTCTGAAGGGTTTTATTTAACTAAACATGTTTCGTGTTTGCAAGTTTGGAATTTTATTATGATTTTTCATTCACTTCTTGGCGTATTAGAGCTCTGAAATACTATGCAACTGTGTGCTCCCGATGAAGTTCAGCTTTAATATTTTCAGCTTAATTAACAGTTAATCAATTAAACTTAGTTATTCCACACTATTTGCACCATCTGGTAGTAAATTAGGGAAAATTTGATACGAAGATTGTATGCAATGTAGAAGAGATATTTTTAAATAAAAATATGAATGTCAAAACCTATTCGTATAAGCTTAAAACAATACTATAAAGAAATTAAGCCACAACTAAAATAAAAACAGAAATTCCTAAGAATTGAATAAATATCAAAATCTGTATACATAAAATAAAAAAATGAGTATGTGCGTATGTTCATTTATTTCTATTTTATGCACGCCCAGACCGTTACCGGGACCAAATTGAGCACAGTGATGGATTAGCACAAGGGGGAGCTAACGCCGTAAAAAATATTTTAAAATTTGAATTAGATATTCATTTATTTAATTTGAAGTGGTAAATTCGGGCGTTTGTTACCTAATTTAGAAAATTTTCTTCATATATTCTCATCGTAAAACTATATTATTCATATCGTGCTATGGTTCAGAAATTCCCCTTCTAATAAGAGTAATTTGAAGCTGCTGCTGCGTAACGTTCCTAATTTTAAACGATTTTTAAAATTTTTCGGAATTTCCTTTCTTCTGAAAATATTATTCTATATTTTTCCCATTTATTCAGATATACTCGAGAAGAAAAGTTATGTTTCCGGTGTTTTAATTTATAAGTCCTTGTATTTTTCTTTCTTTTTTGTCTTTTGATGTTTTATTTTGCAACGTATATTTTTCGCGAAATTTTGAAAGTTTCATTAATTATTGTACGGTATACTGTTTAAAAGAAATGTTCTTTTTCAAAACTTCTCGCCTTTTTATTCAAACCATACTTTTATAAGGTAAAGAAAAAAGACTAGCTTTGAAAGTTTTAATTCAACAAGAAAGGATTCAACGGAGATTTACATTTGTTGGGGAAACTTAGTGATAATATTTGTAGAAAAAGAAACAGCAAGGAGCTATGAAAACATCTGGATCCAGAGCATGGCTGGGTTATCATGTAGAATATTATAAATGTGATTAAAATTCCGATCAAAATACAATATTTCTTTTAGTGGCTCGCGCTATTAGGATTTTATTTTGACATCAATAATATAGGATAATTTTCTGCTGAATCTTAGTGCACTACTGAAAGCGTATTTTTAGAAGCTATTATTATTTTATTTAATTTTAATTTATTATTAAGAATGTATTAACGCATTGATGACGCTGTACTGCAAAAATACATTGTCTTAATTTCCACTTATTTTACAGGTCATGTTATAAAATAAAACAATATTATTTATGTCATTCTGGTACACTGAGTGTAATACGAAATATCGAAATTCTGATAGAAACCATCGTGATACATTCCATGAACGGATATTTGGCGGGGAGGAGTTTTAACATGGAAATGCGAACCCCACATCGCAATTGCAATCTGGTGTAGGTATTTCAAGTAAAAGAAGTTTATTTAAAATATATCAGAAGAAAATTTATCCATGTTTAATAAGTGTCGAAGTCAATTACATTCTCTTTGGTTACTAAGACACTGGCTGCATCAATTTCCAAGTGATATATAAAGGCAAAAAGTTGATATTTTTCACGAGTGCACATCAAAGTTTGGAAAAGCGATGATATAGGGAAGATTGACATTAACAATCCTTTCGTCGACAACATAGAAATCGCATCTCAGTGTTTCCATAAATTTTTATGGGTTGAGGTATTTTAGCGCTAGATAATTTATTTTTATGATTTTTCATCTAGGAACGTTATTTTTCCGTTTATTAGTTTCTTAAACGAAAATATATAATAGGGCCTGAGGATTTACTCGATTATAAGCAATGAATGATGAAGAAAGAAGCACTGAAGAAGACTCCTCCTCTTCAGTGCATAAATAAGCCAGGTGTTCGATATCTACATTCGAATTGACTTCACTGTGGTAATTCGTGGATATGCGCTTTTTCTCTCGTTGTTTGCTGAGATTGTTAGAAAATATTTTCTTCTAACGTTCATTGAGGTAGCAACGCAAGATTTACTGCTGTTATGTTTAGAATGGCATAACAACACTAGGCACTAGCGCTATCGCGTCGTCTTTTCAATTTTTACCCCTCTTCCTTCTTTTTTTTCTAGCACTTGGTACTCCAGCGGTTAACTAAAATTTCTTAGCAATAATTAGCACAAAATTGCTTCTTTAACTTCAAAATCGAGGGTATTTCAAACTATTAACATGACATTCATAAAGCTACACTGTAAAAAATATCCGTTTTTTTCCCCGGACTTTTTCCGTATATTTGACGGTTTAAAGCTGTTTTGTTGACAAAACGGTTTTTCACCGTTTTCCGCTCCAGCTATAAACGGTTTAAAACCGTCAGTTCAAATTCTATTTTTCGTCATACGGTATTGTTTTCCGTACGATAACTTTCCCTTTTCTTAAATGTGATTTTATTGCATTCATTTCATGTTTTTAATAGGGTTTCATCTCCGCTATTGTTTACACATGTTGCAGTAACCTATTGTCACTCATGAAAGCTAACCTTAAAACACGTGTTCTGGCAATAGTTGATAATTACACCACTAAGTGGCGCCACTAGAGCTATAGTGACTTTAAAACTCAATTAGATTATTTTTACTCCATTTTATGAAGTCTCCGGTGGTCTAGTGGTTAGAGCGACTGCATTTTATTTCTATGAACGCGGTTTCGATCCCCGGCTCGCAGGTGTTAGAAGTTTTGTCACCATCTTGCATCGAAATCGTCCAAGTAAGTTCAATTAAAAATTATATTAATTAAACTAATTGAAATTAATAATTAAGCATTGATTAAAAATATTCCTAATTGATAATATACATCAGCACATTTCAACTCAACTCGAACAGAAGGAGAAAAACAACTCAACTCAGTCGATGACGTCACTTACTCCGATGACTTAATTTTTACGGAGAAAACTTGATTTCATACGGTAAAAAACCGTTGTGACTACGGATTTACTTCGTAACTTTTACGGCTTTGCACAACCAACCCAGCTGCCAGTTTAAAACCGTAAATTTTACGGGATTTTTTTTACAGTGTATCTATTTTTTGTACGGTAGTTTTTATGTATGATCTGAATGTTTTGTGATAATCTTATAAGTTTTATTTTTTAATCTAATAACGTCTTTCAAAATGAAAAATATTTTTTGAAGTATAATTTCTAGCATATTATAAGAGCATTTTTTATAATTTTAAGTTGATCTTAAAGTTCAAAATCGCTAAAGATTACGATTGCACACTTCAAATAAAATTTATATCAATCTACTCGAAAATAGAGACTTTATCCAGTAACACAAGAAGAGAAGAATCAAAAATTGACATCACACACCGGAAGAGACGCAACACACGTGTGGCGAAAGCTGATTGGTCAATCGTCTCTTTCCATCACCCTAGGGCAAATACCCTCCGTAGATACTTCGTCGTCCCGAAAAGTTAGAGTTTTATACTTGAGAAAAACAGCATGGAATTTTCTACTTTCATTTTAAATTCAAAAATGTTCAACATATATGTTTTATGTATTAGTTGGCATAAATGTATATATATTTGAATTTTTAGTGTTTCTTCTATATATCGCATCATATGTGGAATGACGTTATTTGACGAATTAAACATTATTAAGAAAAAGCCTCTCGAAGTTTTCTACCAGTAAAAAAATGTAAGTTAATACTGTTTTCCTTGAAGATTGTTTCGTCTTCTGTGCACCTGTGCCATACTGTATGCAAGTTGGAATTTTCAACATTATTTATTCTACTATTACAAGAAAATACACACACAATGAATTGAAAAATATAAATATTAAAATATTATTACAAATATATTAAGAATACTTCTGATTTTTCTGTAGAAAACGCACGTTCTTTTCGGAGTAAGAGCATCAAAATCTTGAATAAAACTTAATGTTCCAACAACATAACGTCATTGAAACCCAATGTTTAAGTTTCGTTATTTAAAAAAATTAGTACAGTAAGAATAATATTAAGCACATAGTTATTTGCTTTTTTCACAATTTTATATTTAAAATATCATGGTAGTAACATAATTTTAGCAAATTTAATGGAAAACTTTAGTTATAGCGCATACATTCATATGATAGTTATATGCATCAATATTTGAAAAAGTTACAGGATTGTTTCATCAAGTCAATTTATAATCAGAGATGAACTACTTGAAAAAGATGTGAATATTATATTCTTTTAAAAGCATCAACATGTATCATCATATACAATTTAAGCACTTTATATAGATATATCAATACTATATATTGATAGGAACTAAGTTTAGCAAACTGAATCGAACTGATAATTCATTAACCCGAAAAATTGTAGCGTTGTACTAAAACAATATAAAATGATGAATAGGAAATTTCTGCTAGTTTGGATTCGTGGTTAGTGAATTTTGGATGGCATTTGTGAGACGGAAATCGTTACAGGACTTCCTGAAATACTATACTTTTCGTATCATGATATGAACACAAGTACGTGGATCAGAAGTCGCCAGATAAGTAAGTGCGTTCCCGCTTCCCTGGTGGGTGTAGTAATGATCTGGGAGTTACTTCCACTCCGATGGCGGAACGTACCTCCTACAAAAGGCTTGAGCTGTGACAGGTGATGGCTACTTTGATTCTACAATCAGTTTACAAATGCTAACGTAATAACCTTCGTTCAGGTGACCCTGGGTGCCAAGGCAGGGTAGAGGCAACACGTTTGCCATTACGGTAGCATAATTTGACATTATGTAGTTTACCTTATATAAGCTTATGAAGTACTTGTGACATTAATTGGGAGTTAACGTTTATGAGATTAGACAGGAAGATATAGAAGTAACAGATGATACATTGAGCTTTCTCGTTGTAAAATATGCAAATAAATACGCTGAATATCACTTGACACAGTAAATGCTATCTGCTTTGAGATTGTTGTCTGATATTTTGAAAATACAGACAGAAAAAAGTTATCGCCTGTAATAAAAGGAAAGCTTATTTTTAAAAAATGACAAAAATATTTAGTATATATATTAGCTTAAATTAAATAGCTTTTATACTTGATATTTACAATTAAAAATGGTTTCCGCTCATACTCGATAATTTTACCCATCTTCGTACTTAGGAAGATTCAAATTATAATTGTAAATATATAATATTACCGTAAGTATATTCCTCCTAAGAAGATTATTAGCAATAAAAACACATTTCAAGATTTCTTGGACGAGATGAATAGGAGCTGCTTAACTTATTAATTTCTTTTCGTTGCTTCTGGCGGCTAATTATAGCCGCGTATTTATTTCTTCCAATGGAAATAAAAAGATAGGTTTCTTCATTATATTTTAAAATGAAATTCGTCGAAAACGCGTCAAAATAGAAAACTATCCATGATAAAAATCAAGAGAGTGGAAATTCACTTGACATTATTCCTGTTTATGAAATTCTACTAGGTTTTAAGGCTCCTGGTTTAAATGAGAGAGGCATTAACTTCCATTTAACATTAATATTCTTCCGAAATCGCAAGCAGTGGCAGTTAAAACCGAAATACCATCTTCTACCAACAAGTTTCTCACATTTTCCCTAAAGACCTTCCGTGTATAACTTGGGGATTTGTCACTAAAAGGATAGTCAATGCAAGGCATTCCCATCCGAAAAATTTCCATCGTTCAGTCAAGTAAGTTTATCCTAAGTCTTAGAAGATATACAGGCGGCCCCTGAGGGTTGGCTATTTAAGAATTTGATATGTACTGTTAACACATTTTACTTCATCAGAAGGCGACTTAAATAAGGTGAAACTAAGGAACGTTATTTCATTTCTGAAACTTAAAATAATTTAAAACGTCTAATGACACTACAGTTAAATCTATTTATGACGTGGCTATTTGCTCTTAAACTAAACTAAGTGGCGGCTATTCAGAATGAAAATAGGCATATCAATATTAGTCGACATTCCAACTCTTAAGGTCAATGTTTATCTTAAAACTAATGACCCAAGTAAATATTTCATCTTAAGTTAATTTTAAGCTGCTAAAATTCGAATCCTTTTCAGAGCAATTCCCTGTGTATAGTAATTAAATTATTGCAGAGATAAGATAACATTCATATATAACTCTCTTAATAATATGAATGATTTTTACTGTTTCTACACCATGTAAGTTTAAGAGAAATTTTAAAATTTCGCTTTCCTTGGAATATCCTTAAGAATGAAAAAGTTATAAAATTAAATTATGTAAAAGCATTGTTTGTAACTTATTCTGTTATTCATTTTTTGAAAATTAAAATATTTAAATAAAAAGCCCTAAATTGAAAATATAATCTATATAAAGGATCAAAGTAATCAATATGAAGAATCAGCATACATATTTTGCAATTTTTATTGATTGATATTTAGGCAAATTATCCAGTTGAACAGATTTCTTTATATGAATTGCAACTTTTGAAGTATTATTGTTTGAATCACAGAACCTTTATAAATATGATTCTAATATGATTAATATCTAGTGATGTTGTGAATAGAATTCATTTGTGTGAAATATTTCTGGAATGATTTTTTGGCAATATGAGTAGTATGTCTTGAAGTAGAATAAAATATAGCACATGTAAAACTTTGACTTAATGTGATCGGAAATCAAAGGTTGAATACTGTGAAAAATATATTACAAGTAGTTTATACCAAAAGATGATGAATTTTTAAAATCTGGGCTCATCAATGTAAGCATTCTCTGAGAAAACCGGCAAAGCAAGGAATATCACTTTTCTTTCAATATTCTGTTCATTATCTCTGTTTATATTCTATTTCAGTTTTATATTTCCGTACTCTCATCCATTGTTTTGTAAAAATGTTTATAGTTTTAGGTAAATTAACGTGTCGTTTTGAAGCAACACGAGGGTTATTTTGGGACGGACCTCGTAATTTTTAACCACGGTCAGATGACGTGGACGACATCTGAGTTGACACACCCTCCTCAAATTTCCTTACCACACCACGGAGCATGTTTGGCCCACTAGGTATGATTTAGCGTGCAACAGGCACACATACGTGGCGGATCTTCTGCTATTATTTTCTTTCTCATTGTTAGCCGATTCCATTTTCGAAAAAGAAACCGTTTTTTTCTCATACCTATTATGCATGCATGTACTTAATAAAAACATAAATATGAAATAAATACGAAGGAATCTTGTGGTATTAATAAAACTTTATATGTGACCTGAAGAAATCAGGTATTTTTTGGGAAATAGTGGTTTCGTTTAATTGTAACTAGAAAATCTAGTACACAAATACACATTACAACAATACGTGTTTGTTTTAAAGTTTTAAGCATAATGAATATGCAGCTGTAAAAGTTGCTATTTCAAGCGCGTTGTCATCAAGCTGTACATCTGAGGATCGTCTTAACATCTGTGAATCAAAAATAGTAATAATAAATATATTTTTACCTTATTTAAGACTATGAATTATTCGATCTGCAATTAAAATAAGTTCTCCAGAACATTCTAGCATCCTCAGCCTTACAAAATGCTCTGGGGAATAGAAAAATAAAATGTTTTAAAATCTCTTTCTGGTGAAAACCTGAGTACTCTAATATGTATTCAATCTTCTTAACAAAATAAAAATTCAAAGTTTCCAAACTACTAAAAAGCCTTTTATTTTTACATCAAAGGATTTTATAACATACAAAAACTGTCATCTTCTCGACCAGACCCATTTTTTAAATAATGCGGAAACAGGAAATCTGGAAGAGGATCTTCAAGTCGAGAAGGAGAAATATGATCTTATGGCTCATAATAAATACAGAGCCATAACTCAATGTCGAACTTTTGACCAAAAATGAAAATAAAGCGTCTTTCAGGAGGTCGGTTTTATCCGCTTCCTCACTAAAGCTGCGATATAAGAGGAGGTGAAAGTCTTTACGTATACAACTTACTCCGTATGGTATGAGATGTATCGAAATTCTTCACTCCGGTTTCCAGTTATTTGAACGTGATCAGGGTGTTAAAATATTACCCTCCCCATGTTCCGATCTTCTCAACTTTTTCGAGTGAAAAATGACCAGTGACCTCAACAACGCAGGGCGTGCTTGCGCTCCTGTTCCTGTGAGATGCTTGTGAAATGCATTATCAGATTTTATACACTGTAGACAAATTTTAAGTATTTGAATTCATGCAGATAACGCATTTAAATTTGATCAAAAATAGCAAAAATAACCAAACTTTGAGACTGAGTATTTGGGAATTTAAAACGAAGTCGCATTTTCAATGCAAATTCTTGATTCCTTTTTACCATTTATCACATAAATCGTTTCTTTTTTTAATTTTTGAATAGCAAGTAGTGACGCTTATAAAAATGGCGGTATCAAAATTCAGTCTCATTTTGAAAAAAATTACTAATAAACGCAGGCTATATCAATTTATATATATATATATATATATAAGAGCTTAAGGGAACACAATACCTTTTCAACATTTTTTTATTTGAAATGTTAATGCATAAGTTGTTATACTATTAAAATTAAACAATGGCATGAAGGCATCCTGGAGAGAAAAAATTCATTTTGATCTGCCTGTTCAGTTTGGAATTTCTTAAAGTCCTACTACTTTTGCAAATATGAATATTTTAGCTTCAAATTTCATTTGTAGATTCACTAAAATATATTACACAAAACTGTCCATGTATTCTCAGGTGTATCTAATATTCTCTCAAATAGAGATTTTTTACTGTATCATGTGGTGAAAAATGAGGAAATTTAGCAGTACCTCAATTTATATCTTGTATATAAAAAAGTCGAAGCAAATGAATGCTTATTGCATACTCAGTTTTATCATATGCATAACAAAAAAACCAACTAAAAAATTTTTAAGCTCTAACTTAAAAAGAAAAAAAGCCTCAGCATTTTGGTAACATGAAAGGGAAAGAAAGTCCGACATGGTGAAAAATCCATTTAAAGTTGTCATCGCATATAAAAATCGAAATAGTTTCTAAAATATTAAAGGTACAATTTGCACTTTTGATATAATAAATAGAAAGATAAGAGCGACGAAATAAGCCAATAAAATTAAAACTGATATTTTGGCCATATTTTGGGGGTTGGGTCCTTTAAATTATGGATCCCAATTGATTAAGCAACCAAAGCTTTTAAGTATTTAATAAGAATTTACCCAGTCTGCCATCGAATTCTTTTGTCTTCAATATTGCACCAGCATGAGAACACTTGTAGAAGTTAATATAAATCAACCACAGCTTTAGGGCATTTTTTTTGCTTGAATCTTGATATTCTTCTGTATTATAAACCCGCATGTTAAAGAAATTGCATTACTTTTAGCTAAATTTAATTAAGAGTTTCGTACGACTTTTTTAAAATTTTAAGTCTTCTCAAAAAATAAGGCTTCGTGAAAGATAAATTTTCACAGCAATATTAATGGATGAAAGAAGAAGGAAAACTAAGATGAATATCTCAATTAATCACATGTTTTTAATAACTTCTATACAAAATGTTCTTGCATTCAGCAATGCAAATTAAATGCAGAAATGAAGCGCGATTAACTGTAGATTAAATTTGTTTTCTTTTCACAAAATATTTCTCATATCTCTTCTTGAATTCACAGTCGCGTTTTCATGAATTAACGTATAACATTGATAATTTTTTATTCCGCCTAAACTTGAGTCTATATGTAAGATACTACTTTATTTTAAATTATAACTCAGATATGAATCTTGTCTTGAGTTTTAGAACATTAAGTTGGTTGATACAGCAATCTCATACTGGATCAAGTGTTTAAGTTTCCATATGTTATAAAATTTTTGGTATGAATGAAATATTTCAATTCATTAAAATACAAGAATACGCTTATATAATGAGGGCGTTAAATTATGATTTTTTAATATGTTTTTAATTTTGCTCCCCAAACCGAGCAACATTTTGAGTAAATATTAAATTACTGTAATTACTGTACATTTTGAGTAAAATTAATTAGTATAAAAATGTCAATGAAATTGAATAAAAAGTATCTTCGGAATTCAAAAACTTTGAACTTCTATCTACTTTTCATGATGTTCGACGAACATGTTTTACAAAATGCATTTTTTACATAATTACTAAGTATTGTTTATAATGCATTTCTAATAACGCTTAAAACTTGAGCCTCTAAAAAGGCAGAGATACCAGTAACTAATACCAACTGCCCTACTTACTTATACATGTAATGCTTTTTTCCTTTCCTTATTTTAATAGCCATTATTTGCCTACCTCACCAACAGTGTTGAAATAAACTGATATTTCTACTTGCGTAATATGACGTGTTTTTATGGAAAGGATTAATAAAGTCTTCATCCTGTGTGACAACTTGCATGGGGAAGTTCAAAGCACATTCTATCCAACTGATTATACATGTAACGCCATTTTTCTTTTGTTTATTTTGCAGCAGTGTTGAAATAAACTTGAATTTCTATTTACATAATATAGTATGCTCTTATAGGAGGAACTAATGAAGTCTTCGTCTTGGCAACTTGCATGAAGAAGTTCAAAGAACACGCTGTTCAACTGCTTATACATGTAATTGTTTCCTTTCTTTATTTTAATAGCCATTATTTGCCTACCTCACCAGCAATGTTGAGATAAACTTACATTTCTACTTACGTAAAATGACGTGCTTTTATGGAAAGGATTAATAAAGTCTTCATCCTTAGTGACAACTTGCATGGGGAGGTTCAAAGCACATTCTATCCAACTGATTATACATGTAACGCCATTTTTCTTTTCTTTATTTTGATAGTCACTATTTGCCTGCTTCAACAGCAGTGTTCAAATAAAGTTGAATTTCTATTTACATAATATAGTGTGCTCTTATAGGAGGAACTAATGAAGTCTTCATCTTGACAACTTGCTCGAAGAAGTTCAAAGAACACTCTTCTCACGTTGTGGACTCCTGGGATGATCACGTCATCCTTTAGGAAAGTAAGTTTTCCCATGTCTCTGGCAACCGTTCCATGGTAGCGATTTCTAGGAGATCGGGTATCTCAAAAGGATTACGTTAATTAACAGCGTCTCTTTTCTCTTCGCACATCAAAGATGGAAAAGTGTGAATTCAAGTCTTTCAGTTATTCTTGGTTAGTAAATGTTCCAACCTTTGTCTGAAGTTACAAATAACTCGTAATAATTTAATGTGTAAACGAGAGGAAAAGAAGGCTTCTGGCGAATATTAAAAAGTGATATTCGATTTTCGTAATAAAGTAACACATTATGTAAATCGTCAAAAAAGCTAGAGATTTAAATCATTTTTAAGATATCATCTAAGATGAATTGGATCTTTAACTGATTTAATTAATCATATGATTTATCTGAAATATAAATCTTTTACAGGGTAATTCTAAAATGATTTCTCAAGGATGAAAGTTATCAGATATTTTCTTTCAATATAACATTCGTTCAAGGGTTTAATACTTAAATAATAAGTATAGCAAAAATTGTCAACACCATATACATTTCTAAACAATAATCTGTTTTCATTTTATATAATATCTGAAGTATATATAATGCTGGTGTTTCAACCCTGTAATATGCATTCATTTCTCTGTTTCATATTTCACTTTTTAGTTTTCTCGAATTTTCAAAACACTGAAAGTTGCACTCGTTGAGATAAAATGCATATTTGAATTTCATGTCCTAAAATGCCATGAAACAATTTCCTTTTCTATCAAAATATTCATGTTTCTACAATATGTATAATTCAGGATTAGTGGCAAACTGATTAGCTTTATGCTTTTCTTGGTTTGATATTTAAACAGACTATTAGTTTTCCATTGAACTACTTCGTTATAGAAAAGGAAACATGATTTTTGCTAACAAAAGGGAATGTATGTTTGTGCAAATGCTTTTTAGTGAAAGACTAAAGAATTCAATATGAGGAGATTTCAAAAGCCTCTACATGAAAATGCAATCAACTGTAATTTTGGTAATGAATAACAAAGAAATAAGTTTTATCCGCTGTTATTCATGCTCCCAACAGAAGAAATTCAGAAAGAGACAAATTAAATTTGGGGGACTGAAAGACAATCAAAACAGAAGTAAACAATTCATTGACTCTAATGTTATCTAAAACCATGTATTTGATCTGGATGCTTTTATCTTTCATTGAGAACCAAAAACGCTTGTGTTCTCAGCAGCCTTATCTTGAATTCTATTACTTATGTAAATATTGGAGAAATTCGACTATTGGACTATATAATAAGCACATCAAGAACCAAAATTTCAGTGAATAAAAAATTCCCACTTATTACTTTTTATACATTGAAGCTTCTTTACAGCAACCACCCTCCGTTACAGGAAAAATTGGCCGCTCAAAGGAGTGCCACTGTAATTGGGTTCATGTTTGGCAACACAAAATATGTATTTAAACAGGACCTAATTCGTTGTTTCTGATAAAAGGGATTTTAAGAATTATGTAAAGAAAAAAGGACTTTATTCGAAATATTTTTTTGAAAAAATGTAATTTGTCTGTGCTTGGATCTTTTAGCTTTTTCGGAGTTATTTTTTTCTATTTTGTATTTTAATTGGAAAAGTGATTAGTAAAGAATTGGTAGTTGATTCTTCGGAAGTTGTCAAGGAATTTGCAATAATATCATTAATTGGTTCTAAAGTCTGTTCAGCTCAAAGATCCACCTGATGGTCGCAACCCATATCTGCAGCTTCTTTGTCTAAATCAGCTCCTGAAAGATACAAATGAACTCTTGAATGAAGTTCACTTTTCTCTTCAAATTGGGAAAAGAATTATTAATTTTCTATCTGATTACAGATGTTGTTTTTGAGTCTACGTATATTTTGTTCTTTCTTCCTATCTTTTCTCTTAATAGAAGGTTTAAGTTTAAAAAGACGAAAGGAATGAGTTTCAGTGAAGTGGAACGGGCGACCACCCCAGCCGCTCAGGGAGTTTGAGTGACTGTGCCGAGAGGTTATTTTAACATTATGTATATGGGCCAAAAATTCCCTGCGAAGTAAAAGTGGCCGTTGAGGGGGTGGCCGCTTAGAGAAATATTACTGTAATATATGAAGAAAATAAGAACCTCCAATATACTTGAGATGGTGGTTGCTGGAAGAATGATGAATCTTAAGAATTCTTTAACAACACTGAAAATCTTTTGAGAAACAAAAATATGAAGCAAAATAACAAAGATTGAACTTCCATACTTTGAAAGATTTTATATAATAGACTCTCGATAATTTGCACTAAATTGCAATTCAAAATCAAAGCAGTAAAATGTCCCATATTTTGTGTGAAAGCCCTGTTTTCTAAACGCAGGAACAACTCTGAGTGGTTTTTAAAAGTTTTCTCATGAATTGCTTCTGCTCTTTAAACTATTGGCAAAACATCAGTTATAAAGACAAAATTTTTGAAAAGTGAATTGCGTCAGATATGCGGTTTCTGCATACTTCTATACTTTGCTTTGAATTTTTGTTTGATATAAAAGTTAACAGCGAAGTTTTAACATTAGCAAGAAGATAGAATTTTTATAATCTTCCATGAAGCATACTCTGTAGGAAGTATGAGGTAGGTATTTTCCTTCATACTCAAAAACCAACTAAGAAATATGTTTGACGCAAATTATTCTTCTACTATTCTGTTGTTAAAATGTTCAGTTCCTTCTCATAAGACTGAAAATTGAATTAAGAAAAGTTTCTGATCTTCAAAGCTAGTTAGTAGACGCGCAAGGATTTATTAGACAAACGATGTACAAAAGTTGCAGTTGTTAGAAAATATGGACTTTAAAGGCTGCTTCAGTAGAATAAGTGGAAAGGTCATATGAGAAGAAGACTTTAAGAACCTGCATGTATTTGGAAATGTTACAGAATGTATGGATTAAGCGTGAATAATATATATTGTGAAGCTACTAGAATTCTACAGAGACCGTCAATGATGGTGCAATGCAAGTCAGAGTTTGAGAATTTACATTTACTTTTAAGTTTATGAAAATAACTTTGTCTTGGGAAAAATATAAATTTGAAGAGAAATGAAACATAATTTAGTGAAGCAAAGAAATAAATAATGTCAAGGTAGCATAATAAAAAAAAATTAATTTCTGATAAACATTGGCTCCTTTTGATTTTTTATTATTATTATTATCTCTTATATATAGTTGCTTAAATACAATGGGTGGGTTAAATACATTCGCACATTTTTTAGACGATTTTGTTTCCCTGTAGAAAAAATTCATCTGCTCAAAAATATTTATTTTCACAATTACATTTTTGAAGCTATAAGTTATGATATGCTACCAAAAAGTTTTGTTTATAGTGGCGGTTTTAAAGAAGTCATGGATGGAAGACTACACTTTTGCTCTTTCCGAAGAGATTTAATCTTAATCAGTTGTTCAGAAACGCTGTGAAAGCCATAGTTTTTCGATACCTAAAGTCAAAATAGGTAATATTGTTAATAAGAAAAGAAAAATTCGTCAAAGTTTGGTTTCAAGTGGAAAAACTGTTCCAAAAGCGTATCTAAAGAAAAAAAAGCAGTTCTTCGAATATTGCAAAGGTCAGATCTTAAAGTTAAAAGAAAATTCTCCAATTAAAAGGTTTGTTGCAAAATCACCAAAATTCTCAGTATCAACTGTAAAGAATATTAATCCTTATTTTATTCAAAAAGGCCAAAATATTACAATTTCCATCGTCTTTCTGCACGTCATATCGCTGAACGCAGAACAAGCTGCAGTATTCTTTATGAAAATCATTTACCCGGACAAAAATGGAAAAATGTTGTAACAATAAATGAAGCTTGTGTCTATTTAAATGGATGCAAGAAAAAAAGATTAATTTATTATCATCAAAGAGGAGAACGTAGTTCAAAGAAACTGAAAATAGTTTTTCAAATGGATTTATGATTGTTCCTATTTTTTCAAATAATGGGAAAATAAAAATTTTGAGAGTGGAGAAAAATGTTAAGATCAACTTCACATACTATCAGGAGCATATTTTATCCACAATCTTCATATATGAAATATCATTTGTTTACCCACAGCGCCATTAATCAGTAAAAGTGCACCAAGACTAAGGAAGCAGCCGCACATCACAATCCCTGTTAATTTCCTGGAGAAAATTGAACAAGAAATATGTATTAAGTTTATACCCTTCATTGATATTCCTGGTAAATAGTTCTATATTACCCTTGAGTTTTTTCGAATCTGGACTTTTAAAAAGCGTATTATCTAAACATCCATCTTCAAACCTCTGTCGGCTGTGAAAGCTGTGAAAGAGGAATGGGACAAAATACCTCTTTCGATACCACAAAAAGTATTATTGTCATGAAAGTTACGATGTAGAAAGATTTTTAAGAATACGGGCTATCAAAATGAACTCTTAAAACACAAAAATACTATATTAAATTGAGCTGTAAATACCATAAAAATTGTCAAAAAAAATTTTCAAACAACTCTATATGAGATATAAAAGCTTCTTCTTTTAAAGACATTTAAAAGAAAACCTATACAGCATTCTAATTGTTTTAGATAAATTATTATGCTTTTAGCGAAGGTTCAGAAACATGATCTTCAATGAATATTTCGCAGATCTAGGATAAAACATTTCTTAATACATCTACACGCGTTTACAAAATTTTTTATCATAATGTCGTATGTCATCAGCCACATACAGCAACACATGCGAAATTTTGATGTAGCAGCTGCTAGCGACATATGACGTTTTTAGACAACAAATAACAGCCACATATCACATACAACAATTTATGAGCAGATGCATCTAACCTAAACAAGCATTTTGCATCAATAAAATGCTTTGGCAAATTTGACATCCGACATTTTAATATAACAGTGACGAAATATAAATTGGTTTAGTTTGGCGGCTTTCAGTCCTTTGATTTCCTTTATGTTTAAATTTTTAACACGCATCTAATTTGATAATTGTTTAACAACAAATATCCATTTAATGTTTAGAATGTGGAGAAAAAAAAATTCCTCATTAAATTTTAAAAGGCGAGTGTAATCAAACTAAAAGTCTTTTTAAATCATGCATTCACAATCAGTGAAGCTGATTGGTCGAAAATGCTCATCTAGATTTTTTCAGATTCTCTAGATTTCACGAGAAATTAAAATTATCGCATTCATTATACAAAAAATGAAATGCATATCCTATAACGTACCAATCAAATTTAAATTTCCTAGCTAGGCATTAAAAACTGCAACTGGAATGAAGAAAAGCATTGTAAAAGATGTAATTTACAGTTACGAAGAATAAATATGCACAAGACTTCTCGTCATGCCCAGATTGAGAGCTTACAGAGGTAAAACTGAATAATCATAAAATGGTATAAGCAAATTTGAATAAATGAGCAAAAGTCGAGGATGAAAATTCGATGGTAACAGATATTAATTTCGTTCTAAAAGCTTCAAAACTGCTTTATATTACTCACAGAATACTGAACTTACCAGACGATAAAATTATAGGAAGAGAGCACGTTTCGAACAGGATGGTGTATCACGAGCCTTCAGAATATGAGTTGTAACCCAATTCGTATAAGTGCTCTTTTAACCATATTTATAAAATCCCGAAAATGTGCTAAGTGCTGGATACTTGTTTAATATCTTTATACTGAGCTACTGAAATTTACTAAAATGCTCTAATTAGATTAATTCACTCACATATCAAGGTATAATAATGGCTCTTTCTGAAACAATGTACAAGAAATATAGTTGTGGCCAATGAAAATACACCATTTACATTTTTATGAATATGGTATTATAGTTTAAATTTGCCAAAAATAATTGTTGAAAAGGAAGTAAAATTGATCGGTTTGCAAATGGAACACATGGTTGTATCATCGTTTGTGGGTCATTCTCACGAAAAGGTGCTTTTTACAGTCCCGGGATGATAAAAATTAGAAAGTGCAATAAATGTCCTATATTTTTGTTCATTCACAATTTAAGTTTTAATAAAGATATTCAATACTTTTCTACTAAAATAGTTTTACTATTTAACTCTCATTTTTCAATGAATATAAGACAATAGGGTGGCCCTTATTATAATGGCGAAAAATTTACTTAACAATTTTTAAGCGCACATCCCTTAACTTTTTTCCTTTTACCATAACATGAAAGTATTCCAAATATTTGTTCAATATATAAAGATTAACCCGTGCCGCATCGAGCTTGATTATATGATTATATAAAAATATAGGAGTAAAAACGAAAAATTAAATATTTTTTGAAATGTACATTTATTATTCATATTAAAAATGTCTTGATTTTGTTAAAAATTTTAATAATACGCATTTAATACAGTTAACAATACAATTTTAATCATTTAACATTTTTTAATAATATATTTAGTCAAATTTTCGTTTCAGAGTAACTTTCTTACAGTCCGGATACTGCTTCCTGTGGTCTTCGACACACTGAAGAAGAAATTGCTTTTGCTCTTCATCTACAGTTAATAATCCATTAAAATCTTGCATCAATTTCACCCCCCTTTCGGCTGTATTATTAACAACTCTGAGATTTTGGAATATTTCTTGTGACTTTAAATAAGAATCGTCCCTATCCCAAAGATCTGGACTGATATTCAGAAAGCTAATGTCTATATTCAATTTCGTTAACAAATTTAAACTTTTCTGAGAAATTAAGTCTTCTATTGCTTTTCTAAAAAAAATAAAACCAATAACTAATTGTACGATATCATATCTAAATTCTGAACAACTTAATGTGTAAATATAAATTAGAAAATCTTGTTAAAAATTTGATAAATGAAAAAAATTCACTATCATTATAAAATCAAAGAATACTGTCTAATAAAAATTATTCTTAGTAAATAAAATATATAGTATTAAAATTAAAACCTTACCTAGAAGAAAGGAAACTTCATTAGGCTGAACAATACATTTTCTTTCAGTATGAAGATTTTCCCGTTTCAAATTCTCTATGATTCGCTTTTTGGATGATTAACATTTTTATCAAAAATCACTAAAATGCTTGACTCTTCATTTAAGTACCACAGATGATTACAAAACTTCTTCAAAGCAAATGATGAAATGCCCTGATTTTTTTCATATTTCTTTAACTTTTTTAAAACATTAAATCATTAAGTGGAGCACCAATTGCTGATGAACTCTCTAACCATGATTTAACATACACTGTCACAAGAAACAAACAAATGTTCTTCAGACCATTTAGTTCAGACATTTTTAAAGACAATTGCTGCCTGAATAAAAATATTTTAAAGGAGTAAATGGCCTTTGCCATCCATCTAGCATGATGTAAAGCCCCTGGTGGTCTGATTTTGATAGTCGAGTCTGAGTTCCTTCCAATAAAGACTATGCATAATTCAACGAGCTCCCGTTAATCGTTCTTCAAATTTTTATTTTTTAGCGCATTAGAAAGATAATTCACATTACTCAGTATTTCGCTCTCACTACATATTGCGTTCAAGTATTTATATCCGTCCATATAATTTTCTTTTTCCAAATTATTCCATTTTTCTCTGATTTTTTTAAAGAAAGCTACATCTGAACTAGAAGTCACCTCGTTTAACTCATATTCGAAAACACTTCGTAGCACTAATTCATATATGTGATGCCTACATGGAAAATATGTCATCTCTCGATCTACATACAGCTCTAGAAATGTAATAGCACCGTTGATACGACCCGTGTTCGAACTAGTTGTGTCAGAACAGAGAATTTGAGCTTTATCTTCCAATCCCCAATCTTTTAAAACATTCCAGACAGCCATAGCTTGCTCCTTCCCTGAAGAATTTTCTAATTTTGGCACTCCCAGCAATTTTTCTTCATCTTTATATGTATCATTGTAACAATAATAGGCAGTCTTTCACTTTTTAAATCTCTCACATTTAAAGCAGGTAGCAATTTACTATCCCAATGAACGCATACGAAACTAGGTTCATTTTCTTTAAATAATTCTTTAATCCTAGTAGCTTTCGTCTTACGAAAATCTTCCTGGTATCTTTGGATCGTATTTCGATTAATTGCCAGTTCATCTATATTGCGTCCTAAAGACTCAGCTACGGCTTCGAGAATAAAAACAGCACTTCTCTGACTAATGTGGAATAGATCGAGTACAGCCATTATTTTTGGAGTTAAGAAACATTTCCTCCCACGTACAATTCCCATTCTTAATTCTATCTGCGCATTTATGTTTTCCTCAAAAGACGACTGGGCAATGTTTGATGAAGGCCCAGGTTGATCAGAAATATCTTCAGTGCCTGACGATTCTTCTGATGAATCCATGAAAGTGTCATCGATCTCCGAACTATGATGAGCTTTAGCCCGTCTGTTTTCTTGTTCTATGACTCTCAATAATACCCTTTCTTCACGCTTTGCTAGCTTCATATCGATTCCCATTAGACATCCTCTCCATCCTGGTTCTCTTTGACTCAATAAAAATTTTCGTGATTTCCAAGGCATTAAAGTGAGCAATATCAAATAAATTATTTAAATCTGATATAAAGTTACGTTCATTTTCTTCTTGCGTTTCTGACCTACGGCAGGCACTTTTTTGAAGATTGCGCCAATAATTGTACATCTTCATGATCTTTTCTACACAGTGAGGTATCGCTTGCTTGTAGGAATCCTTGCTTTCTCCCAGAAAATGAGGCATTTGCGCACTACCAAGTTGGCACTTTCCCTTATGGATAATTTAACTTCATGTAAATTATAAAATAGCACCGATAGTACTTGCCGATTAGATGGAAGTTTGTATCTGGTAATTTGGTGACGTTCACTACTAATTAAATAAATATTTTGATCACCACTTCTCAAATTCGAAGCCATAATTGCACTAATAGTTGATCCAAACAGCGACTAAAGTAGACTGAGAACGAGACGCTGGCGTAGGAAGGACGAGACATGAACGAACAAGGCGCTGCTTGCACCCACACGCTACCTACTTCTATCCCGATGCGGCACGTGTTCCCGACGTTTGATTTGAACAAATGAGGCCTCTAATTGTTTCTTAGAACAAAAGGAACAAAAATGGAGGGTGTGCGATTTGAAATTAGAACTTCAAAAAATAAG
The DNA here is from genome assembly GCA_013235015.1 of Araneus ventricosus. Taxonomy (NCBI): domain Eukaryota; kingdom Metazoa; phylum Arthropoda; class Arachnida; order Araneae; family Araneidae; genus Araneus; species Araneus ventricosus. Next base: position 59,929 of record BGPR01005866.1, read on the forward strand.
GGCCACCCTAATAAGACAAAAGTCCCCTTTGTGGACGTCCCTACACATGAAATTCAAAATAATATTTACTGAAACTGAAGGAATTTTTTAAAACATTGCATTTTTGTAAGTGTTAACTAATTTAAAGTCTCTAGTTAAGGTCTAACCTAACATTTTTTAAAAATTATTTTCGCATATTAAATAATTTTTACACTTTGTACTCAGTCAAACACGTCTCCCTTCGTGGACAAAGAAAATAACTTTACAAAAATATCATAAATGGACGCTCATGTCAAATAACCATGAAAGAGTTTATAAGAGATGCAGACAATTTGTTCTTTAAGGAAAAATTTTCGTTCTATTGCGAATTTATTCAAGATATTCCAATTTATTAATTCCATTTAGAGCTTGGGAAAGTTCTCAGCGTCCACTCCGTGGACATCATAAATAAGTTAAGAAGAATTTGATTTGTAATTAAAATACAAATTTTTATAGGTTTAGTATCGAATTTAATAAAAATAAGTGCACCATTTCAGCCACGTAAAAACCAAAGCACTTAAGAATTCAAAACTTAGTTTTTGTCTCCTCTGTGGAATTCCCCTCCGTGGACACAGCATCTCCACAGAGAGGATGGCATTGTCGTTGAAAGAGACAAAATCTCAAAAATCATGATACAGTTAGATAAATAAAAATAATATCAATTAAAAGTTCTTTGGTAGATATTTTTTTGAAATGTAGTGATTTTCTTTTGTATTTTTTTAAATTTGAAATTGAAATTATATTCTCGGAAAGAATTAAGGTAAACAATTCACATAGAATATTTATAATATTAAAACTTCAATAATGCATAAAAAACATTTTAATAGCTAGATTTATTTTTAGAAAAAATGAGAATATCAAAAAATAAAAAGACAAAGCAGTCAGATGCTCAAATTCAGAAGAGAAGAGAGTAGAAAAACTTAATACGAGTCTTACTAGATTGTTTATTAATAAATAAATATATGATATTACTTAATCTAATATATAATTGATTACTTTCCTGCAAAATGTTGACTTTCATTTAGTTGAAATAGTTTGTAAATATTATTTAACTAATGCACAGTCAGTGTCATTATTTAAAATATGCTGTTTATTTTAAAATGTTAAGTTCTTTGAACTTATAATAACTAATTTTATTGTTCAATTCAATAACTAATTTCATTGTTTAATTATAAGGCATAAACCTGTACCAGATCTGCCCAATAATTAGTCAATTATCCTTTCATTTAAAAAGTAAAAGTTCCGTTGACTGTCATGTCTCCTTCGTAGACTGTTCAAAAATTTTAAAACTAAAATAAAAACACCGAAATATAAAATAGAAAACTTGACCACTAATCTAAGGTTATTTATTAAGCTTAAATGCAAGCATCCGTGAAATTTTAAAAAATTTTTACATAATTTTGTAAATTAATTTTTTTAGCTATTTGTACCTTTTTTATGAGAATGACCCTTGTGATACTGAATCATCCTTATAGTGAATACTTCAACCTCGTGCATAAGATATGTCAAAATCTTGGCTAGTGTCTCATAAATGGTCCTACTGTATTTCAATAGGAAATATACGCATATATAAAAATTCCTTAAGTAAATGTAATTGCAAAGCAATCACTTTTTAAGTTTACATAGTTGCCTCAGAAATATCTAAACCTAATAAAGGAAGAGGATTTCTCTTATTCTACTGATATAGTGTACACAAAAGAAAGATTGGATAACTTCCTATGTTTCGAATTATCTTTCTACTAATGAATCGAAGGAAATGAAGTAAAACACTCTTATTTTGTTTTTGTTCCGCAAATAGCAGCCAATAGTTTATTATTTCTCTTAATTAAGGTTTTAAAATTTTCCAACCAAACCCAATTATTAAAAAATCATCATTAACGTATCTTTCCAATTTTTTCAACTTTCTTAAAAAATATATTTTTAAAATAATTACTCTTTTTTGATTCGCATGAAAAAGTGTCGACAAGAGGAACGTTCTTAACCCACTCATCGTTAATTTTGAATTCCAATTTCCGATACAAGATGTGAAATGGTAATTGCTTGCCTTTACTTAATGCTTCTCATCTGCTCAAAAAGTTAAACAGTTATGTAATTTAATTGAACAGGAAACTGAGCGGTAATTGAATATTTCGTGCAAAATCATTCTCAATTATTCAAAGTAATTGATAGTTTCAATAGTTTCGTATTTTCAATAATGTGTATTAACATAAATTTAAAAACTTTAGGTACCTTTCCATATAACAAAGACGAAATAGCGCGATAAAATGAAACGGCTCACACAATTTTTTTTTCAGATACCATTTCAAGGGAATTTAGATTTCAAAGCACTTGAAATTTAGTTACGAAACTTATTAAAAGAAATCATAGAGTGCGATTTATTTTTTTCTATATATGTGAAAGCTAATGGGGTTTTCATTCAGTTCTTGAGAAATATACTGAAAAATCTATATATTTAAAATAATATGGTAAAACATTCAGACAGTTCGCCAGCCACAACCACCTGACGGATTTCGACAATTTTTATTACATATGAAAGCTTATGACGTCTAGATATGTCATCAAGGATCGCCTGACCCCACCACCCCCATTTTCGAACGAAATCGAAAAAAACTTTATCCACCTTACATTCTCTATGGGAAAAAGCCTAATACTTAAACTACACCTAAAAATATTATTGAAATCCGTCGAGTGGTTGGGGCTGGGAAACTGTCTGAAGATTTTACCATATTATTTTAAATATATAGATCCCAACAATTCTATCAAAATGGCATGTCAAAATATTGTTAAATATCTATTGCAGGTGATGGAAAATTTTTAATTAGGGCGATGTCATTCTGCATTTATGGATCTGAAGACTTCCAAGCCGAAATTCGTGAGAAATTTACACAAAACATTACAACTAGATGAAATTTATTGAATGATTTTACAATTTTAAAGAAATATGTCGTCTACAAAAAATATGAAATCTACTATGGTTTTATGGTTTGTTCCTCTGATTTTTATGCAGTATTTAAAACTGAAAAGAGTAGTGGCTGAGAGCCTCGAAGCATCGAGGTGGCAGGGCAGTTCTGAGAGAAGTGGATACTGGCCGAGAACCCGCCCAGAGGGCGGCTAGTTTTAATAAATTTTGAATTCGGAGATATAAAGAAAACGCAGTCGGAAGATATAAGATTTTGATAAACAGCATGGCTAAAGTATTATTCCGTTTAATAAATCAAGATAATTTAAATCTAAAACTGATTTTATCTACAAATATTAAATGAATATTAAGTTATATTTGAATGCTTTTGCGTATATCGTCATAACTTTAAAAATTACAAGAATAGAACTATAACTTCAAACATTTTCAGCATGTGTAATAACTCTACGAATTATAGATGATACGTCCTTAGAATACCAAGAAAGTAGATGGTTGTATTAAAACATTTATATTTATGTCCTATTAAATCATCCTATATTCAATGGTTAGATTCACTGCTTACGAGGAGCATATTATGATAAGAGTTTGTCAAGTTTCCGAGACAAGGATCAGTTCTGGGGTTTAATGGCATAAGAGCCCGTTATAGTCATGCTGGAGGGACAACAAGGACACTAACTCATAGGAGTTCTATACAGAGAGCAGGCCTTATCTCCCGGTCACTTGAAAAGATGAGAAAGGGATTTAGTGTTTCTTCATCAAAAGACCCGTTGTAAGAGATTATACGAGTTTCTCTCAAACCCCTTTAACAAGTTATCTGACACTGCTAATCCCAATGAATAAAATGATAATCTCTGTCTGAGTGAATTAAATGTATTTTAAACTGTTTATTTTTTATGTAATTAATATAAGAAATACCTAAGACTTGTATAAAAGTATCACAACTTCTTTTAAATAAATAAATAAAAACAGGAAGCTAAACAAGTAGGATTATCTGAAAAGGTATTTTCTCACTTACAAAATGATTGATTTCATGTACGAATCTAACGTGAAAAGCTGAGAAATCGGCCCCTAACTTGAAAAGCCTGGAAGGACAGATACACCGATCGGATAAGTTGCCGTGGTTATTTAACAGATCTGGGGCTGATTATTATTTGAATGCTATTTGTTTTCTGTACCAAAATAAATGCTGTAAAAGGGGAGGACATAAACTTAATTAGCTTGTTTTAAATAAAAATAAGGACACTGAAACCAATATTTTAAAGCAAATTTTAAACAATCGAAACTGAAAGCCGATTACATAATTAATAGTGTACGTCAGCATACGTCATGATATTACCAATGTTGGCATTAATTCAATGTAAACAAGTTTTAAATAGCTAGTATTTCAGCTTACAAAATATGCTATTAGCCATATTTTAATATTTCAATCAAACATGATCCTTACATAATTGATGATTTCAAATATTGGTGCATTTAGTTTATTACAAAAATCCGGGGTATTTTCAAACGCATTTGCGAATACAGACGCCTCCGCTGTGAAGCTGTAAAACTTGTAGCAGTTGTTGTAAAAGTGATAGCGTGCTCGTACTTCCCAAGCGTTAAGTTTTGACACAAAAGGGTTATCAATCTTTGTCTTGCCATATCTGTCTTCGTCTGTCATATTATCTTGTCATATCTGCATATTCGTCTTTTTCTTCTTTTTTGCATTCTACCTCCTCTAACATTTTTTGCGTTGAATTTTAATTTATCTCGTACTTTAGGCGTCGTAATTAATAGAATTAAAGGCATCGTAATTAATAGAATTAAAAATTATTCTCATTAAATTAGGGATCTTATTCAAATCTCAAAAATTTAAGTTTTCTCTAAGATGTTAAAAATTAAGGGCAGGGCGTTGCCTGAGAGTATATATTGTAGCTCTCCCAGATGTATATCACAGAAAAGAAATACTGTGTAAAACATGGTTTTCCTTTTAAAATGGATCCAAAAGTTCCAACCTAATTTATAAACGAATGTCATAACCCGAACATATCGTCTAGCCCGAGGGGGAAAATATTCAACGTGATTCTTCTAAACAGACTCGGGAATCGAAAACATTTGGTGGAAATGTAAATATTTTCCATATCGAATCAGATATTTGGATACGGAGAAAATCATTAGGACAAAACCAAGCAAGAAGTACTCCTGACCCTGTTACAGGAAAGAAAGTTCCTGTCTCTTATAGTCGGACAAACAAAAGATTCGAAAGTTCTACGACGGGAAGAAGTAAATCATAGTGCACTTGTTTTTCCTCTGTGATGGTTAGCAAATATAACAATCGAAGTTTGTGCAGATGAAATTACTGTTCTCTTTCTGTATTCTGAAGCTTTCTTTTTCGTCAGTTTCCCTTGCATACTAAGAAAGGATCCAGCAAACGTTGCACGAGGATGGGTTTTAGATAGGTCCTCCTCATTCCTTATACACAAGTCAGAAAATCAAACAAATATTTAAATAAGATTAAGTTAAACATCCAACTTTTCTAGAATTAGCTATCATCGAAAACAAATTAAGTCATTTAATTGGAAAAAGCGAACTTTCCTAGAATTCATGTTTTTACCCGGGACATTTGCCCGGGAAGTTTTATAACTGAACTGGAACTGAAGTAGTATATCAGTTCTGTAGAACCAAGCATTCAATTATCGTGCTACAAAAGTTTATTTTCTCCTTTAAAACTGCAGAAAAGTCTAGAAGAAAATTTGAATTGAAAAAAATAATGGTGTTTTCTGTTTGCAATTTAAAGCAACTTTTTTTACTATTTTTTGGAAATGCAACTTATTTTGAAAAAGCGTAATTCAAATTACTTTTTTCTGAATATGCATTAAAGAATATCAAAAAACTTAAAATTTTAAATATATAGGCATTTATTCAAAATTGCCATATTAAAAATACGAAGTAACATTCCGAGAGAGAAAATTTAAATAAAAGAGATAAAATTATTTTAAACTTTTTAAAATTTGCTTAGTGTATCTAAAAAATATTTCAACATTTTAAAATTTATTTAGATTAGCTTAAAAAATTTAAGCATTTTAAAAATTTATTTAAAGCATCTAAATAATTGTAATTTTCTTCTAAAGTTACTTAGAAAACTTAAGATAGTTGCATTTTGAAATTCTACTGTAAAGTCAAACATTCTACTGTTTTGATCAGGAATATGTAGTGTCAGGCGAGGAAATTGGGAACAAGTAGTAATTGGTAACGGTGACTACAGAGGCGCACTGGTGAGGCCCTAGCGAACTGAAAAGCATGTGCTTTGTTTAAGATACTCTAGAGGAAGAAGAAAAATACTTTTCTACTTTTTTCAATGCTATTTGGCCCCTCAGGGGCACATCTTCTTCAGGTGTGACGGGATTCACGACCCCGAGGTACCCTAGTGTCTGGTCTCCTTTCAGTTTTTCCTCCCTTTAGTTTTGGCTTACTCCTTTCATCCCTCGAGGGTAGGGTAGGTGAGAGAGCTCTCCATGAGAAGCTGTCGCCGCTCTGTTTGCTTCGTGTTCTCATGGACAGCAAAATACCCCCACGTGTTGGCCGTGCGTGGCGACCCTTTAGACGGGTGGTGCACTGTTGGTCCCCGGTATATCAATTCGGCTGGTGTCCTAACCGTCTGGTTAGTCTGCTAGGGATGAAGCGAAAGGGTCATTCTCTGGGGCTTGACGTTAAGGGTAGTCAACGTTCCTGGAGATGACTCTGAGTGTATAGGTTCTGGCTAGCACCAAGGCAAGTGCCGAGGCTGAGATTGTTCAGAGCCGGTAACTACCTTCCCTTGTTGAGCTCCGAGGTGGGTGGTGCCATCGGTGCCCGAATTTCAGTTGAACATTGCATGGGATCGTTTTCCGAAATTTCATATGGTGTGGAAAGTTATAAATTGGAGAGTATTAACGTAGACTGTGTGAGCAAATGTGTGCGATTTTTGATCCTGTCTTCATCTGACAAATCTCGAACTCTGTCCACTGTTTCTCCATTTGCAATTTACAAAGGCATCTCTGGTATTCGTGGTGAACCCAAAGCAGTTCGAAAATTGAAATCCGGCGATTTCCTCATTGAAACTTTCCCTTCTACCCAAATAAAATCTTTTCTGTTAGCAAAAACACTACTAGATATCCCGATATCCGTTATTCCTCACACAAGCTTAAATTCGGTTCGGGGCGTGATTTCTGAAACTGAATTGCTCACTGCTTCTGACTCTAATATTCTAGAGGGATTTGCTTCCCAGGGAGTCATTCATGCTCATTGCATTCATATTAAGAAAGGAACAGAATCTTATCCGACCCAACACATTATACTAACATTTAACAAAACTGAACTTCCCAAATCTGTCATAGCTGGTTATTTGCATTGTCGTATTCGCCCTTATGTACCAAATCCGGCAAGATGTTACAAATGCCAACGTTTTTGCCATTCGAAGGTTGCCTGCCGAGGCAAACAGGTGTGTTCTAGATGTGCGTGAGAAGGACACTCTTTCACCTACTGCCATGCTGAGCCAAAATGTGCGAACTGAAGCACGTTGATTATGTCAACCGACAACTACCCCATACTTTGCCACCATAGTCAAAGAAAGCAAATCAATACAAACAGAAAAATTCACACAAACCGATGCATCCATAACTGGTCTTTTCTGTAGTGTGTCTAAAACGACTGTTTCAACTCTTACTGATGATAACATCTGTAGAGTAACACGACCTCCTAAAAAGAAGAAATCCAACCAAATATCCAATATCGTTCAGTCTAATGAAAACACTGCAGCTTCTAGTACCCATTTTAGTAATTCGAATAACATGCTTGCCCAGGTAAAACCCAGAAAACAATGTTCTTTCCCGCAGTCAGAATCAATGCTGGCAGATAATTCATTGTCCGATGACAGTGATACAGATAATTACGTAGATTATGACCCTGAAGAAACTATAGAAGATATCCCACATGACATTCGTACAAGACAACCGTCCATTAGCCAAGCTAATTTGAATCGGAAATCCTTACCTACGTTTAAAATGAAGAAACACAGGCGCAGGAGGAAAAGCTAACATACATCTAAGTTTTAGATATAGCATTTTTCCAGCAACTGCTACATTTGTAAATTGCTTTTTACTTTTGTTCCACAAATTTTTTATGATGTGGTTTTATTCACCTATTGTGTATTTTAGAATCCTGTTATTTTTAATTTGTATCTAAATAATAACTTGGTTTTAGAATTTTAATAAGTTTTCTATATCACCGTATGCGCAATATAGCCATATCTGGCTCTTGTGCCATTAAACCCCATAACTAACTAACTAACAATGCTATTTGGTAACGCTTGGCACTGTTAATTACAACCGTGTTTAGAAAAGTGAAACCTAAATTTCTTAAGTTTCATTTTTCTTTCTCTACGTCGGTTATACGCAAGTTAAGTTGCTAATTTATATATTTCTTAGATCTGTAGGATATAACGATTACGACGAAACTTCAATTTTCGCTTTTGAAATTCATCTTGAGGAAAAAGTTAGTGTTCTTAATTACCCCTGACAATTTTTACTGCGGGGTAGTTAAAAACAGGCTTCTAATGTAACTAGAACCTATATTTTTTATGTATTCGGAATAATTTAATTTTTAATAGGAAGCCATTTTAAATCTAGAAACGGAGTTGTATTCTGTCCCATCAGTAAAGTTCACTATTTTATATCAAATTAACAGCTAACATTTTATAACAATTTCCATATGATCTACACACATGTTACATTTTACATATGCAAGTTCTTTGTTAATATTGATATGAAGCCGTTTGATTTCAAGTATGGCAGAAAACAAGAAACTGTTGACGACAAAAAAGAAAACGTGAAACTGATGGAGGAATCTGAGGAGTTAAAGGATGGAGGAAGATGAGGATTTTGACTCTTTTCAACAAGAAATGGAGGAAGTAATTTGTCTGGAATCATCCATAGTTGATTTTTAAACAACTATGCTTTGTTGACCTTCGGTGGTGCCAGAAAGAAGCACATTATTCATACGTCTGTGGGATTCAAGAAGTTGACGGTAGTGAATATGATATGACAAGTTTGAGTACCACCAATCTGGCTAAATCAAAATTTGTTTCGATGGTGAATAACTAGTTTGCCATTTCAGAGAGTCAGTTTAAAGTTATACTCCCAGGTCGTGTCGTTGAAGTAGATTGTAGGAAAGAATTGTTTGGTTTTCAGGCATTGTGAATGTCAAAGAAAAATTAGTAGAATAGTGAATAGAACGTTCGATTTCAAGTGGAAAATCTATTTTCTACTATTAAATTGAAATATTTATTTCTACGAATATTTATGTGTGAGTTTTAAGTATTATCTATTTTCTTCTAGTGTGTCATAATATTCATTTATTTCAGTTTCTATAAAGATTCTTTTCCCCACAAAATTTGAGTAAGAGTGATTATAAATTACACCAAATTGGAGTTACTAAATAGTTAAAATAGTTTATATGCGATATTCCACGAAATAGAAGATATTTTTGCTCAAAAGCATTTAAAGAACAGTATTTTGTGATAATTGATAATAGGAATTTAAATGCACTTTGAGGCAATATACAGCAGTTTCTAATCATTTCTCAAATATCTCCTCTTCATATCAATTCGTTATTGTGATAAGTAGCTGAAATGCATGTTCCCAAATACCCGTAGTCTCTGGGGTAATTGGGAACACTTCGAGGTAAAATAAGAACGCACCATAAAGTGGGGGTGATTAATTCATAAATTATTTTTGAAAGGAGGCATTGTTTAATGAACCATCTAGAATATGTTCATTCACTCACAAAAAATGCAGAACTCTTCTCCATCGCATACTATCCTTTTAAAGAGAAAAATATTACAGAGTCTGCAAATTTCATCCCCAATTACCCCCACTGACCCTAACTGTTTGATAAATTTTTTAAAAGCAATAAATTATGTATTCAAACAAATCATAGATTACATTACTACACATAAGATTCATATAAATATATTCTTTTTTTATTTACAGAAGTTTTAGAAAAAAACGTATTAGGTTATTTCTTGCATTCTGTAAAAGTATGCAGATATAAAACGGAATGCAGGACATTTCTCGATGAAAACCTTCTATGCTCATATGAATGTCAAAGTTTGCCCTGAATTCACTAATGATTACTGAATTTGTATCTCTGGTAACGAAAACTATAGCTCTATGACAACGGAACTCAGCATTTAAATTGGTAAAGGAATTTGCCTCACTTTGAGCTCTGTATAGCTTATTAAATTCAGTTCCCCTAACTATTTTCAGATTTCTCTTGAATGTACAACTAAAAGTTATGAACTCTGCAAGGGATTTTTCTTATATTCGAGAAATAGTTTTATTTTCAGGTCCTTTTAAATAAATCTGCCATATTTTTGAAACAAAAAATTCCATTAGAATATCAAGACATCAGTCAGAACTATTAAATATGTCAATTATTTCCTTATTATTAAATATTTATAATATTTTAAGAAAAACTATTAATGGAATTCAGAATGTAAGTAATAAAAGTAAGTTGGATGCACAATCACTTCTCTTTTGAAAATATACGTTTAAATCTAAAAATTGTAAGCAAAAAAGAAACCCCGAAATTTCTACCAAATATTCGGTAAAGTCTCTCTAAAGGTAAATCATCCGTATCCCGATATTGATCGGAAATGGTAGAGCAACATCTCTCATTCGAGGAAAAGATTTATCTCCATGAAGATATCTTGCGTTTTATCAACTAGAAGACCAATGAATGATAAATCCGACCATTAATAGTTCAGTTTCCGCAGTTTTTTCTGTATTTTATTTCGGTTATCAAGACATTAAATAATATTTCTTATTTTCTGTGAAACAAATCATTCGATATCATTCATATTATTTTAGAATATTAGTTTATTACCGAGATTTTCTAATTATTTAAATATAAGTTTATAAACTAATAACTGAATGACTTCATTTGTATTGATAATATACTATATTACATAATACGGTACTTAATACAATATTAACATCACATCTTAAGTAACATATCACAGATGAAAATATGCTTTTTACATCATATATGTCACGTATAAAACAGCATACAGGGTGCCCATTAAAAGTCCCTTACCACCCTTTTAACTACCGAATGGCTGCATCTATCTTCATAAGCGTGATGTCTAGGCATGGTAAAGCGACTATACGCTACTGGATGAAACCACTTACAAAGCCACCTGCTGGAAAACGTTGGAGTTAGCGTTATTATCCCTAAAACGGTACGAGATAGAGGGGAAAAAGTGAATTACAAAGTTGTAGAGCATCATCGAATTAGTATAAAAAGTTACCTTATGGTCATGAATGCTAAAAACAGAACGCTTAAAATGCACATTTGTTTGTTTACAGCTCCGGAACGTATGGTTCCAACATGAAGGTGCGCCTGCGCACAAAACATCATCAGTGAAGCAGTATCTGGTGGAGGAATTCGGGGAACAAGTAATCGGGTATGGTGGTTTCCAAAAGTGTCCTCTACTTTCACCTGATCAGACTCCAATGGACTTTTTTCTGTGGGGATACCTCAAACCTCAGTCAACATTGCAAGACCTTCAACGACGTATTACAGATTTCTGTGCCAACATGACACTCGCTATGCTACACCGTGTGCAACGTGAAGTTCAAGCAATTTTCCAGATGCGCGATGTAGCTGACGGAGAGAAGTTTAAACATCGAAAATAAAGGTATCTTGTGATATATATTGCTTTCTAAGAATGTTTTGTCACGTGTCAGTGTAGGAAATCACAAATAAACAAATACGTGTTTTAAGCGTTCTCTTCTGAGCATTTACGTCCACAAGATATCTTTTTGTACTAAATTGATGATGCTCTACAGCTTTGTAATTCACTTTTTTCCTCTATCTGGTACCAGTTTAGAGATAATAACGCTATCTCCACCATTTTCCACCAGGTGGCGCTGTAAGTGGTTTCATCCAGAAGCGCGTAGTCATTTTACCATACCTAGACACCACTCTTATAAAGATAGCAGCAGGCATTCGGTAATTAAAAGGGTGGTAAGAAACTTGAGTGGGCACCCTGCATAATGTTAACATTTTAATTCTATCAGAAACGAAATTTTTGGAGTTTATAACGAAGTTTTGTATTTTGATAGACAATTTAAAACAGTAATACTTAGATTTGTCATATAAATGAGCCCATTCGCCTGCACTACGACAGAAAATCTTTTTGGAGGAAATAAATCATTGCTGTTGAACCCCACAAGGCCCTTTAAATAAAGCTGCTCTTGCACATTGAATGATTATTGTGTTCACTGTTAGAAGGAAAATTTTTTTTATGTAAATATTTAAATTTCTATTGCAATCACAACTGCATACAGAGATTTAATATCACTAAAAATTATGAAATATTAAAATATTTATATATTAACTTATTTATTAAATCATTGCTGTTTATTCCCAGACGGCCCTTTAAGGAAATCTGATATGATTTGCATATTGAATGATCTTTGCGTTCACTTTTAGAATGGAATTTTGCGGCATTCAAATAATGATTTAAACAATCTCTTACAATCACAACCGCATAGAGAGATTTTATAACACTGAAAATTATGTAGATTATAAATGTGAACTTTTATTCTTAATACTAAATGCGGTATGAATAATTTATCGAAAGGAAAGACAACAACTCTTTATTGACCAAAGCCATTAATATGCTAAAACCTGCCGTGTACTTGCAAGAAACACTGGAAATTATGTAGATTATGAATGTGAATATTTTTTCTTAATACTAATTGCCGTTTGGTGACACCGAAAAACTTATCGGAAGGAAAGGCATCGACTCTTTACTAACTAACACCGTTAATGTGCTTAAACCTGATGTGTACTTACTTGCAAGAAAAACTGATACGCTCTCTTTTTTAACCAAATTTTATCTCTATATCTGCATTGTTACAGCTTGGATTTGAACATCAAAATTAACTATAATTTTATAGAATTTTCAACATTTGAATTGGCCTAGTAATATTTTAACTCATATATGTTATTTTTGTATTCTAAAATTTTAAATTGTTGTCTTTTCATTGTTTCTTTTAGTTTAACTAATTAAACTGGCTCTTGGTTTTATCGTTTTGGCGTTGTCTGACTCTCACGGTTATCTGCCACTATATCAATTAACCAATGTAATTTCTTAAAATTCTCAACGAACATTTACATTTTTATGCAAGTTTATCATATGCGAAATTTTGGTTTTAGGAAAGTTTAAAGTTTCTACTGTAAATTTATCACAAACTTAAAATTTTTATCCTATTTTTTTTAAAATAACCAATAATATAATTTGACATAAGCCGATGCTGTCTGGTACATTGAGTCTTCTTCTTAAAAAACGGGAAAAGTTGTTTAAACAATTATATTTTCATCATCCATATGTATACTCTTATAAAAATTCTACTTATAAAAATTAAATAGAATTCCTTTCTCACATTATATAAAATTTCTGTTCTATCTACCTCATGCATTTATCTACATCAGAGAGTTTCTTTTATCATCCTTTTGATGAGATATTAGTAATTTTTGTGCTTCATTTCAATAACTACAATTAAATTGGAGACCTATATTTATCGAATTCAGTTTTTTTTTTTTCGTATTTGCGTGAAATTTTAAGAAATGAATCATCTCATGAAATCAATAGCAAAGGTTTGTTAAGCATTTCAAGATATTTAAATTTTAAAACCAATACTTTAAAAACATCCTGACATTTTTGTTAGACATTTTCAAGTCTTGCCTGCAATGTTGTATAAAGTTATCTTTCAAGAAAGGTTCATCAAATTATAAGCGTTAAAATATACATTAAACCTTATTTGAAATTCTTCATATTTACGTAGAAACCACATTGTCACGAATACTTATAAAACTTAAATGAATGGCGTATAATGTGGCATGATTGAAGAAAATCTGAAGCATTAAATAGATATTTTTGTTATCGATATGAACAATAGTTAAATTACTCAGATATGGCATATTATTTATATTTATGCTTCTGGAAAGCAATGAAAAGAGCTTTAAATATTCATTTTTGAGGTTATTTTTTGCATATATATATGTTACTGTGAAAGACCGAAACTGGAGATTGTCGACTTTCACCGGTGAAAGTCGACATTCTCCAAATGTGAATGTTGACATTCACCGGTGACATTACTATGTGAATGTTGACATTCACCGGTGAAAGTCGACATTCTCCAGATTTCGGTCTTTCACGGTAACATATATAATAGTTTGAATGCAATAAAATATGTTTATGTAACTAATTTAACAGCATATATAAGCAAATCTAACACAAAGTAACGTAGATCTGAATATAATTTCAGGCCTAATATAGTTTGTGGAACATTTCAGGCCATATTTATTTCCCGATGTTTTACTATCAGAGCGAAGGAATACGTAGCAGTGTGGAACCTCACAAGCATAAACCGGATATTTGAAGAATAAGGTGAAGAGAGAGAAGACAAGATGTTTACTTACTCTCCGGACGTCAAACAGTGAATGGTATTGGCGATTGATAGCAATGCGAGCTTTGTTAGCGCAGTGTTTGCTAAATCTGGTTTTGTATTTTATAACTTTGGATTACTGAATAAATGTTTAAAATGTTATTTGCCAGCATCCTTCTGCATTTTATTTAGGTCAATGAAAAACACCTAACGTCTTTCGGTCGAAATTATAACAGTTAAGCTTAGTTTGCTTACAAATATTTTTGAAATCGTAATGATGCTTTCCAAATCTTTGGAGTATGTAGTACTGCTATATGCCTCTATTTCGCGCACTTCTTATCATGGCATAGTAAATCGACGTTTTGTCGTAAGTTCTAGGCCTTGTGAAAAAAGAAGGTTTTTTTGTATGTTTCTTATTAAAAGAGTCTAAAAAGTTAATAGAAAAAAGTCTTTTTCTTTAACATTCAATTTTTTCCCGATATACATATAAATTTATAATTAATGTATGTGAAATATACTAGAAGAAAACAATATAAACTTTCACAGTTCCATCTGAAAAAAGGAGATTGCATGTTATATCACTCTCTATCCAAAAAAGAAAGCTAGGAAGAGTGAAAAGCAAAGAGATCAATATAGTTATTGACTGACGAAAGAAATTTGATGACTGATTTAAAAGAAGTATGTAATAAACTGATACAAATATGTATGATTAGGCTCAAAAGAGTTAAACAAACATAGCCATATTTTGATTACAATAAGAGTATATATCCATTTTACATATCTGCTTATCTGAAGATGTTAAGATAAATTTATATCTAAGAGAAAAAAAGTTTACTAGCACGTAGTTTCGCACGTTTGAATTCATTTTAAGAGTAATTTTAGAATTTTTCTAGATAGTTTTTTTTATTTAAATGTTAACTTTATAATATCATAAAATGGTAATAAAAAGGTTTTATATAAAGGATATTTGTTGTTTTAAATAGTGAACCCCACTGCATTTAATACATCATCAGTTGATCCCCCATGATCCAATATCGATGTATCAACTTAATTTGAAGCCACCAGCAACTACATTGCCCTATGGAAAGTCGATATAAAATAACTTAGAATCATGACTTAAACAGATTTTCTTTTAAGTCTCATTTTTCCCCTTTTTTACATAACATTTGTCTAATGTTATGTAAAAAAGGAAAAACATGAGTGTGATAATCATTAAGATGATTGTCACTCGGCATTGTATTGAATACTAAACCAGCAATAGAAATTTTATAAATATTAGTGCAAGATCACATTCAATAGAAAGATTTATTCGCTCACCTGCATTCGGAATCATAGATTCAGTGGCTGCGTTTCAGGTATGTAAGTAAATGTAGATAGTTGCTGAAAATATTTATTTCTAGAACACACACAACTCTTACACAAAGCATTAGTTGAATTGCAGGAAGAATATATCTCATTTCTGAAAGTTGATCATTTTAAACATAAAAACTCTATGTCATTGGTAAAATTATTCATCAGAATTAATAGCTTAAAGTTACGCTTGCAATATACTTATATGAGACATAGCCTCTGCTGAAAATAAGTTCTAAAAGCTAGATAATAGCCCGGGTTTTATTCGAAGAAGAAAATTAGAAGTTTTGGGGGGACAGAATGCTCCATTCCCTTCTACTAGTGCATTTTATTAGTGAGAAGTGGCGATGCCCATAAATAAACCTAAGAAATACTTACATAAAACCCTGAAAATATGTTACTATCCCTTTATTTGCATATTTAAATTTCTTTCAAGCTTTAGGCCCTAGAAGAAAATTTGTTTTCTAATAAAAGGAAGTATGTTGTAAAAAGTATTTCTGCGAAACGAGAACAGTAAAAAATTCAGTACTAGCTCCATAATCACTCTCTTAACGCATTTAAATGTGTAAAATAAACTTTTTTCTATCGCATAAATTAGTAAACTTCTTCCATGAAGTCATATGTTTCGACGTTAATTCACTTCAGATACTTTTGCTTACGTATGATTTCCGACAGATGAAGTCTATCCGAATAAATGACTGTTCACAGTCTGGTTTCAAAATATTTATATGTTTTCTAAATGTAACTTCTGGAAACATGGATGACGATTTTTCGTTTCAGTTAATTCATTTTGGAGAGAAATTCTTTGACGAACAGCACAACTACGAATTTTTTATTTATTCGTGCTGCTCTATTTGAAATTTTATAAAATTCTTTTTTTAGTTCAATGCTTATCAGTGTGATTTTACTGCATATTACTTATTTATTTTCTTACTTTGATGTATTACTTCAGCTTTTACCTTATTATATGTTACACATATTGTAATACGTAGTAGCATACTTTATTACTTGATTTAATATTATCTCTATTAAGATTAATTATCTATTTCTAAGCATTAATCTAATAAGTGAAATCAAAGCATTCTGCTAGGAACTTAAAACAAATATGAAAAATAAACACTTTTGAGTTTCAAAACAAAAATGAATTGATAAACATAAAATCAAAATTTCACAGACTAATTTATTTTTTCCCATGCACTTCCAAATTTATTGCAGCAGATTTAAGAAAACATTGTTTACGGAATATAGGTTTATTAAGACACAAAAGTAGTATTAAATTTTTAATACAAAATTCACTTCGAAAGATTATTATAAGTAAACACTAACTACAAGCATTTCTTCAAATGCTAAACTTTTTAGATATTTTGTTAAGTGCAACTATTTAGGGGACACTATTTTTTTGTTGTTGAATCTCTAATTAATAAGCTGTTTCTACTGCTGGCAATTAAAAATTTCTTAGAACTGCGTGTCCAACAAACATATCATATCGTCGCTTAACAAGCAACATCACCTGTCTAAATTTTTTGAAATTTCATAGAGAAAGATTCAAATGAATTTTTCGCAACCAATAACGAATATTTCTGAATTTTTTTAAGAGCTACTTTGAACATGAGACCACATGTTCCAAACAAAGGTGAAAAAAATTATATATATATATATATATATATATATATATATATATATTTATTTATTTAATAATAATAATAATTCTATTCGTTGTTGGTTGTGAAAAATTCATTTGAGTCTTCTTCTTTAAAATTTCAAAAAATTGGGATAGGTGGCGTTGCTTGTTAAGCGACGATATTCTCAAGCTAATTGTATTTAATTTTCAGTAATGCATGAAATTCGAAATCATCGTTATTAATTCATGTTGGAAAGAAGTAATAAACTTTCCTCAAATTAAGGTGACCAATCCATTACGTCAATGATATTGTGGACATGTTTCTTACTAGAAGAGAATTTGCCTCCATAGTTGCAACTATTTGCTAATGAAACTGTGCAACCGTATGCGTCATTGGCAATTTTTCTTTCAATGCGTGATGACTGGATGCTGTACTACAAGACAAATATTTGCATTTTGTAGTTTATCTATGTTCAATAGATTTGCATTTCTGCAGTCAACATCTCCATATTAATTTGTGAGCAACCCCCTTAAATTTAAAAACTAATATATCTCTGCAAGTTTTGCAGATAGAATCGTGAAACTCAGTTTATGCATAGATGAGTGTAAGAGGAACATTTTACTCAGTGAAACATTTTTGCTCTATGGGAACATCTTAATACTGCAAAACTTTTTATTAATAAATCCGTCAATGTGACGGATTCGATTGCTCTAGTGTTAAGGTGGAGAAACTACCTTCCTTACATTTACGATTTACCCTATAATCCATGCGCTTTCTATTTCTTTCAGTTATTGAAATTTCAAATTACATTTTTCTTTAAGTTATTAATGTATGAAAATCTCATAAAATAAAGCATTCCTTTTTCCGTAAATAGCCTCCTGATGAACAAAAATTGAACTATGCTTGATTTTCTTAAAGAATCTTTCACATATCTTTTGAATTCTCTGCATACTGGCTTTAGAGCAAATACATCTATTGGTCACAGCTACATAAACTTTAATGGACTGATTATGAGCCAACTTCAAGAAGGCCAATTTTAAGGAGAATTATATCTACGAATTTGTTCATCCTGTATGGTAATGCATTTACAAATATTACTCATATGTATAAATGTAAATTACAGATAATTGTAAATTTTATGTATATAAATGATAGTCTGATATATTTGTAATCCGTCTCTCACGTTATTATTTATTCAAAGCAAATATCTCACAATTATAAACTACCCTTTCCTTTTAGCACTTTTAATTTCTTTTCTATGAAATATTTTTCACATAATTTCCATTTTCACCTGGAAACTCATACAATAATAAGCATTCAGGAACCTATAAGAAATATGAATTCATCACTAACATTCAATTCACAAATCAGTTCTTGTTCTACTCTTATCAGTGTTAAGTTTGAGTTACCAAATGAGCATAATAACGAGGAAAACTTGCATGATTTCATTGGAGAAAACGAGCTGTCGGAGGCAAAGTTGCAAATCATATTATAAGCATTATTCAATTTATCTCTTCGAGCAAAGAGTTCAAACATGTGACCATCAATTAATTCGATTATGTAGTGTTCTGTCATCACAAAATTGCATTGATCAGCAATAAAGCCATAATCTATTATCCTCAATTTTCCATTGGCATTATGAACCTGGGAAAGCAAGCCAAGCTGTGATCCTATTTAAGTTAGATTAAATAGTCGTTAATTACATAGTCACTAGGTAAAAGCTTGTTTATAGAGTTTCTTCTCTAGAAATAAACAAGAATTTGCTCTCTTTATTAATGGAGGAGCAGAAAACTTTCATGAAATTTTGTGGTTAAACATTTGCAGCTTTAATGCATGATTGCATATGCTCAAAAATACAATATTTATTTATTTGAATTTCTATACAGCACTTCAATCGAGAAAATACATTGAAAGATTAGTGGTTATGTTATGTTAGAAAATTAGAAGTAACCAACGATTCTTTCTTACTTTGTTTTACCTTAATGTTACTTTTTATCAGAAAATATAACTGAGAAAGCTAAAGTTAAATAACGCGGCCTTTACTGTGAATGAATAGTCCTTAATAAAAATTTGCTTTTACCCACGAACTCTTTTGAACGAATTTTATAAGAACTGATCTGTTCAACTATCTATTAGTGTTATGATTCTTAAAATGCAGAATTGTGCTTCATATATTGAATATATTTTCTCAAAGGAAATCCTAAACCTCTACGGAGCACATAGAAATTAATTGGTCAATTAAAATCTGCTTTTAATTTTATTAAGTATCTCATGATGAAAGCGTGCCAGTAGCTTTTCAAATCCTTATTTCTATATTTCTTTAATAGAATTTTATTTATAGAAATTTTGGATGTCTTTAATTACTTTTATTTTTCCAATGGATGATGAAATTAACTAGATGGTTCCATTTTAGAAACACTATATTTCAATTAATAAACTTTTTTTTATCCGCGCTTACCCTGCTTACCCAAAGGGTGTAAAGCATGTCACGAGTCAGTACAAATATTAGCATAATACAATATAATAAGTATACAACACAATACAATATAAAAAATTGTGTAATGCAATGCAAAACAATATACGTAATGCAATATAAACTACAAATGTTAATATAAATACAAAAAATACAAAAAACAAACATAATAAATAATTGCAAAAATAAAAAATAAATAAATGCAAATATACTTAATAAATGAATAAAAATACAAAAAATACATAAATATCAGCAAAAAATGCAAAATTAATAAAATGTTATAAATATTAAATAAAATTTTAAAAATAGAAGAAAAGAAACAAAATTATAATAAGTACGGCCTCATGCAACAGGGACAAGAAACATAAAGTACACTTAAAAGCACGAAGTCTGAAATGCGATTTAGACAAGGGAGACAGAAAAAATATCTAAAATACAATTTTGAAAGTGAAAAGAAATAACAACAACAAAAAGATTTCTATAACACAATTTAGAAAAAAAAAAGCTGTTAAAAAAAACTCTCAATTCTATAGCATAATTTTGAAGAGGAAAAAGAAAGAAAGTCAAGTATGCCCATAATACTGTCGGGAAAATCCATTGGTCATGTAATTAATCATTTTTAAAATTATTTGATGGTTTATTAAGATGATACCGTTCTGTGTGAATGCAGTCAAAAACATAGTGAACTGCATCCCCTATTTTCCTGTAGATACAAAGAATGGAATTTAGGATTTTAAAACAATTAAGATAGTAAGGAACCCCAATTAGGAATTATATTAAAAATGCGTTTTGAATTAAAATTTTTGTATTCATATGCTCAACAAACACTCTAATACGTCTCCATGATTTGGAGTCATCATTAAGCCAATATTTTACCCATTATTCCATGATATTTCCTTTTAATTTTGAATTTAACATAAGAATAGGGAGCCTGGGATATCCATTTCATCCCCTGAAGTGGTCGCTATTTTGGCGTGATGGTCAGCTAGCTCAACACCCGGGTTACCGACATACGCCTTCACCCAGGCAACGCCCACCAACCATCCAGCCAAATGAATATTATTTTTTATTTCATTGACCAATTCAGATCTTGGTCTAGCGCTCTTCAGAGTTTCAATAGATGCTTGACTATCAATAAATATTTTGATTTTAGCTTTATCTTTCCTGGCCCAGCTTGCAGAGAAAGTTTATAAACTTAAGACTTTTTACATTATGGCATGCCATTCTTTGAAATCTGTTGTTTATGTAAAAAACTATAAATTATTAATTAATTTTTAACCAACTCATGATAATTCAGCTTAATGCAGAACATTAAGGATTGAAAATATAAATGACCAAATAAATTTGCAGCAGAAAGAATGCTCTCATTCAATTGTAAGTGGAAACTGCTGTTAGATATAATGCCGCTTTATAACAAAAGAAATTTTTCAAATATAGGACCAAACAAAAATAAACTTTTAGCCCGAATTTCCTGAAAAGTTACGAAAAACATAGATAAACAAACACCTTAAATACTTTATTTTTTTAAAACCTCACTTCCATCGGAAAGATTTATTTATAAACTTTGGTAGTTACGTTCGAGTGAGTGTACTCTAATGTTCAAAACATTTCTTTCCGCTCTTTGGTTCCGTTTATTTCGTTAGTTTTAAAACCGAGAAAGTTTTTGTTTCCGTTAACACACTTTTGGAAATGTAGTGGCCATTTATTTCGATTACTTTTTTCAGTTATAGTATGGTTTAATCAATTCTAATTGAAAAAAAACATTTTCATTGTTAATTCTGATTTAAGGAGCAACGTACTCATAAATTTAAGGTATAAAATTGAGGCTCTAAAAGCAGTTTCAGAATTCATGCTGTGATTTATTTCAAACCACAATTTTAAGAATAAAAATTCAACGTAAATTTTGTAGTTAAGAAGAATTTATTAATATTTTACATTACCAATCAAAAAAGTCAAAGTTCTCGATGGGATGAATAGTCTAAGTCTGAAATAAATTTCAAAAATTAACCCTAATTTTATCAATCTTCTGCTGTGAACAGTGAACACTGAAATAGGTATTATTTATTTGAAACCAGTATTAACAAATATTATCTGTTATTGAAAACTATATCTTACCATACTGTGGCATTACAGTATAGCAATATGACTGGAAACCCCTTAGAAATTCAATCGATCGCCAACAGATGGCGATGAATGTACTTTAAACCGAACTCTGTTTTTTTCCTGTCTGTAATGCAATTTAAGGCTCTATATGCTTCCGGAAAGGAAATCGTATATGTGAAGCAATGTAGTTGTTGTAACCAAATTCTTATAATCGTGTTATGTATATC
Organism: Araneus ventricosus; assembly: GCA_013235015.1. Taxonomy (NCBI): domain Eukaryota; kingdom Metazoa; phylum Arthropoda; class Arachnida; order Araneae; family Araneidae; genus Araneus; species Araneus ventricosus. The sequence goes on from BGPR01005866.1 coordinate 82,116, forward strand.
AATTCGCAACAAGTAAAAAATTGAAAAGACCAAAATAAATCTTTGATATCGAAGTCAGAAAGTGGTAAATCGCTGATTGTTAATCTGTGTTATTGTATGCGTATACTTTAATCTTGGCATTGAGAATGAACCTTAAGGATTTCATCTACAATCGGTTATAGTCCGTATATTCGAATTTATACTGAGAAAAAATCAAATGTATTATTCTGAAAAAATTAATTATAACCAATTAGTCATATGTAGTCTAATTCTAAGCCAACACCCCTCTAAAGACAATTCTTTATGTACGTTCATAATCTAGGCGTCGGTAAATTTGTGTGTGTGTAATGCTTTTTACATCGCAAACTTCAACTAATAATGTCCGAATACAGAGAGAAAATGGAGTCATTGGTCTTCTCCGAAAATGTTTCCTAAGATGGAGTTCTATAAGAGCTGCATCAGACTTCTGTTGATTCTGAAATTGCAATTTTGCTGATAAAGCTTTTTCTGCAACGTAGGCAGGATGTTGAGGTAATTAAATAATGTTCTTTAGCACAACCGGATTCCTTTGTATCAAAAGCTTGATGCCAATAGGCATGCTAACATAACAGTAGCACCAATGTTGTTTCATCTGTTCAATTTATGAAAAAAATGCCATTGTTCATACAACGCCCTCTACTGGCGAATTCGAATAATAAAGACTGCTATTTAATAAATGTCAAATGCATAATCTGAAATCGCTATGTGTCCACGTTTTTATTTGGAACGGAATGATACATTCAGAAGCCCTTTTAAATGGAAAAGTTATTTCTCGATAATATGTGTGTTTATTTAAACTGTGAAATTAGTAAATGAATATATCAGTATTTTGTAACGTCAAATATGGTTTGTAAAATGAAAGAGTTTCTACTCCAAATTTCTTCTATTTAGAGCAGAGGTTCCCAATCTGTGGTCCGCATACCCCTGGGGGTACACGGAGGACCAGATAGGGGTACATGAAAATTATGTTGGTAAAGGCGGGAAAACACGAAACAAAAGGGGTTGAAATGAAAAAGAAATATTATATAATTTTGTTTCCCGAAGTTCGAGTGAAAAGTGAAAGTTACACAAATCTGAAATCTTACTGGATACGAGTGAAAGAAAAGTAGCAGGAACTCAGTGCAAAAGCAATAAAATATTTAATATCTTCGAGATACAGAACTTATGGATAGAGCACACTAATCTTATACGTGTATTAATAGCAAATATCGCAATATGCTTGACACAGCTCCAGGCATGAGTTATATTTGTCTTGATTTGAACCTACATTTACTAAGCTCAGCACCCTGGAACAAACACACGGATTGCATTGAAATTGTCTTCCATTTGAATAGTTGATTATGACGATCAGTAATTTTTAACTTTAAACTTAGGTTAATGCGAAGTTCTTTAAATGCTGCTTTTATTTGTTAGAAGTTGGAAATAATACTTTTATGTAAAATGGAATAAAATGTAAAATTAAAAATAAATCCCACAAATGCTTTTAAGTCAGTTCGAGTCGTTTAACTCTTAAACTATTCTTAAGACCTTAGCATTATTAATAAAAATTTCTTTGCAAATTTGGTTGGAGGGGGTATGACAGTACGGGGTAATAAAAAAATACTTATCAAGAAGTTGGAATGAAAAAAAGTTTGGGAACCGTTGATTTATAACTCTCATAATTTGGAATTTGGAATCAATCATTTCTCCTAGAAGCATATTTCCTATGTGTTTCATAAATATTTTCGCCTTTTTCATTCTTAAAAATATCTATATAGCTCATAAAATCCCATGGGATAGTATTTTTACTAGAATTGAAGTAATTTGAATATCCACAATTTTAATAAGGCACGTATTTGTTGTATCAATTCCTTCCAACAGAAAGCCGTTTAGACAATTTTTAATATTTCAGTCGTTTTCACTATCGAGAATTCAGACTTAAATTGACTTTTTTATTTGTTTTTAATATAGTGTTTTCTAAATAAAATACCTTTATAGTTAAAATCTTGCCATCGCCAAATATTCTGTACTTAACTTTCCAGGACGCTTGCTGTTGCAAGAAGTATTACAACTAGGTAACCAGGTAGTGCTCCGAATTTATATTAGACGCAGTTTTAAACTGTGGTAGGGTCACTCAAGTCAGACAGATCTAATGTGATTACCTCGAAAATGCATCTTTCAGTTGTTTATTAATGGAATTCAAAATATTTTACTCTAAACGCTTTAAAAAATATGGTTTAATTTACACCTTTACCCATTAATTTTATAATTTTTCTTTTTCCTTTTTTGTCTTTACTCTTCTTTCTTTAATTTTTGTATATATCTCATCGCTTTCTTTGTCTCCATCGTAAACTTAATCGAACTCTCCCCAACTCATTGATTCGGCGCGAATTCAAGTAATATGATACTTTGAAAACTTCCGGTCTCCTTTCCGACGCGAGACGTTCAGTGCTGTCTGTGTCTGTCCATGCTGTTTGCATCTCCCCATTTTACGGTATGTACATTTTTAATTCTTGGTCAATTTTATTTGTTTTTTTGTATATCCTAACACTCGGGATGAAGACAGTGTTCCATTATCTTATAGCTAACACTGTTCGCAGAAAGTGTTGGGATTTTTCCAATTATTCTATAGTTAGTATGGATAGTAAGTACGGACTTCACCTTCCCTGAAGACGCATCCGTTCCTTCTTACTGAAATACTTTCCATCCACGCCAACGTCCGGGACGCGTCATCAGCAAGGGAAATCCCGAATGTTTGTATATATATATATATATATATATATATATATATAATGGCCATAAATAAAAGTAATCAAGAGGAAAAACCTTATGCACTCAACACAATATTTAAAGATAATAAAAAAATACTAATAAAAACTATAAAAAATGTATTTCATAACTCTCTTATATACTAATACTATTAATTAATACTAAGCATTTATGTCTTTAGATGTAAATATTTGTAAAAATAATAGCAATGTATGAAAGGAAATAAAGTGTTTTTCTGTGCTGTATAAATTGTAACGCGCGGCGCACTCATGTGGCAGTAAAGCACGTCAAAGGAGGTTAAATAAATGGAGAATTTTCAGTTTTATTATTTCTCTTATTTGAGGATATAAATTCTTGAATTTTATAAAACAGAAGTGCAACTACTAAAGCGCATGAAGAAAATTAATTTAAAATGCGCATTACTTGTTTTTTCAATATCGTTTTCTGTTTTCCCCTTTGTCGATTTTTTCAAGAAGGTTACGTTTGTTTCCTTTTGTTTCGTTATCTATTTTTGCATTAAGAAGGCTATATTTTTATTTCTTTATTGAATCTATTTTTTATTTGGTTTTAAACTTAACTTCCCCTTTCGTAACATTTCCATTAAAATAAAGTACTCAATACACTTGTTTAAAGTTCAGACCTTTTACAGAAGGACCTTTGGAAGGAACACTTCCTTTCGAAGATATGTAACGAACTTCAGCGTTCGGCAAATATATTTAAATGTGGGTTATTGCAAGTGACGATAGAACTATATAAATTATAAAGCTATACGAGTACCATTATTTTGTTTTCATTTTTCTGCAGAAGTTCGACCAGAAAAAAGCATCTATGTGAAGGAAAGTTTGCTACAATTAATTTCTTTGCGAAGAAAAAAATTAAATCCCGGAGCAGATGGAAAAATCTTTAGACAGAATGGACTTAAATCGAACATTTTATTTTAAACGGTTTACATCAGGAGGCCCATTGATAAGCTTTTTTATAAATACTTCTAATTTGATAAAAACCACCTGCAATTTCCAAGAATATTGCAGGCTGTATTCAAATATATAAAACTATAACCACAAAATATTCTGCATGTAAATTTATGGGAAGCATATATTTATATTATAATTTTAATGCTGCATTGCTCTATTAAATTATTCTTAAAGGAAACACATATACAAATTGACAGCAATTTAGAACTGCCTGAAAGTGAGACTAACAAATTAAAAATTACTGAAGGAATTGATTTTGATATCTTGATTAGATATGATTATTATAGATGTTATGATACAGAAGGGCCTTTGGAATGAACACTTTCTTTGGAAGATATCTAACGAATTTCAGCGCTCGGCAAATATATTTAAAGCTTGGAAATTTTCCAAAATTCTAAACCTTTTTCTTAAGTATTCCACATTCCTGTTCGTATAATTTTAGAGAAAAAAACGTGTGTTTCACATTCAAACAATAAAATCAGTATAATTGCTTTTGAACACAAATAAAATGGTTATCTTGCCATATTTTCATACGTTCACTTAACTTCAATAACTTTCGAAATATCAGAAACAATTTAAAATTTAGACTTATTAATTCTTTTAAAAGCTTGCTTCATGCCAATGAACTTTAAAAATTATTTTTAAACATTTAATACAGAAATGTGTTTGAATTTTGAGTTTTTATATTCATTAAAATTCCGGATTATTTTTCCAAGCACTTTGACAAACGTGTGTATATATCTTCTGGATAATGAAATTAAACACTATTACATTTGGCTGTCATTTCTCACAATGAAACAAGGTATGTGAACTAATTTGTGCAAATCTTATATGAACTTCTGCATGCAACAACTACTAAACGCAAAAGGAAAATGCAATGAGTCGGCACGTTCTTGAGGTTTCAAAATACTACACTGTATATAGTAATTAGAATAAACTCAGTCACCCCACCCTGCTTAGCGTCCGGGATTGTGAATGACAGCCGCTGCAATAGTTCGAGTACTGAGGCCGGAGTCATAATAGTCATCATCTTCATGACCTGGCCCCTCCTGTAGGATGCACGTATTACCACTGTTGGAGGGACCCAAACCCCACCATTACTATACCCACCAGAGAAGCGAGAACCCGATAACTAATAGGATATATATATATATATATATATATATATATATATATATTTGCATAGTCAAAACACGAAGAATTCAAAGATATAGTG